>CAUYON010056568.1:0-66863 GCA_963573935.1 Arctocebus calabarensis
GGACCTGCCAAACAATGACGGCTGCAACCAAAAAAATGGCCGGGCGTTGTGGGGGGTGCCTCTAGTCCCAGCTACTTGGGAGGCAGAGGCAGGAGACTGGCTTGAGCCCAGGAATTGGAGGTTGCTGTGAGCTGTGATGCCACAGCACTCTATCCAGGGTGACAGCTTGAGGCTCTGTCTCACAAAAAAAAAAAAAAAAAAAAAAGATCTGAACAAATGGAGAGATCAATGATCTTGGAGAAATTCATACTCTTACACACAGCAAAGGTTGGCGGACTTTTTCTGTAAAGTGACAGATTTAAAAAACATTTTAAGCTAGATGGGCCATAGGGTATCTGTGGCAATGACTCAACTCTGAAAAAGCAGCCATTGACAATATGTAAATAAATTTATGTGTGTGTTTCAATAAAACTTTATTTATGAAAACTTGCATGGTCTACAATTTGCTAATTCTAGTATAAGAGTAAGACAATATTATAAACATATAAAACTTTCTAAATTAAGAACTAATTGAAAGTAGTAATTCCAATAAGAAATTTAGGACAATATGTTTTAACCTCTATGAGGAGAGGCCTTTTAAAGCAAGACGGGAAACCAAAAAGTCTTAAGGGAAAAGTCTGATAACCCTGACTACATACAAAATTGGTATTTTTGCATGGCAAAAAACAGTATAAATATATTGACAGAGATGATGGGACTAGGAAAAATATTTGAAACACACATGATAGAAGATTGATATCTCCAATATTGAGAACTTCTTACAAATTATTAAGCAGAAATAAAAGTAGAGAAGTGGAGAATTCGCTGAAGTTGAAATAAAATGAATATCGAATATATAGTCAATATTACTAGAAGTCGGGAGAATATTAGTTATAACAATAAGACTCAGTTGTAGGTTGAGTGCGGTGCTTCACGCCTGTAATCCTAGCACTCTGGGAGGCTGAGGCAGGTGGATTGCCTGAGCTCACAGGTTCAAGACCAGCCTGAGCTAGAGTGAGACCTCATCTCTAAAAATAGCTAGGCGTTTTGGCTGGCATCTATAGTCCCAGCTGCTGGGGAGTGATCCCCTTGAGCCTAAGAGTTTGAGGTTGCTGTGAACTTGTGATGCCATGGCACTCTACTGAGGGCAACAAAGTGAGACTCTGTCTCAAAAAAACAGACTCAATTGTTTGCCAATCTGTCTGGCAAAAGATAAAAATACTGATGATAGTAAAGGTGTGGGCAAATTGATGTATCACCTGATGCTGGTTGGGGGTGCTGAGCTGGCATACATCTTGGGAAATCTGGTGGTACATGCTGTGTGTCTCTTATCTAGAATGCTTGGGACCAAAAGTGTTTTCGATTTTTGAATATTTGCATATATGTAATATGCATATACTTAGTGAGAAATCTTGAGAATTGGATTTAAGTCTAAACGTGAAATTCATTACTTTTATATATACCTTATAAACATAGCCTGAAGGTAATTTTATACAACATGTACAATAATCTTGTGCATCAAACAAAGTATGTGTTAGATATTTAGGTGCGGAATTTTCCACTTGTGGCATCATGTCTGTGTTCAAAAATTGTGAATTTTGAAGCACTTCTGATTGTGGATTTTTTAGATTAGGGATGCTCAACCTGTACCAATTTAGATGAAAAAAGACAAGTTTTAAGTGATAAATTATCTAGATATTAAGGAAAAGAAAAATACTTCATATCAAAATCTATGAGTTACGGACAAAATAGTGCCCTGAGAAAAACTTATAGACTTGAAATAATTTTAATACAGTAGAACCTCTGTAAGTTGACCACCCAAGGGACTGTAACAAATTGATCAACATATGGAGGTGGTCACCATAAGGAACTAGGCCTCCTGTACTGATACGTACATGGGGTGCATGTCCAGTCTAAGAAAATTAAGTCAACTTAAGGAGGTGGTCAGCTATGGAGGTTTCCAAAAAGAACTTAGTGCTTCATTTTGGTTTTATATAGAGAGGGTGCAAAGAAAATGTATATTCATTTTAAGAAAGGAAAAAAATGTATTAAAATTATAATACTCAAGTCACATTGGACTTCCATAGTTACAAGAGACACAAGATACAATATCTAAGATGACAAATGTTATCAGTATATACCGAGTATAATTTTAATACAGTTCTTCCTTTAAAATGTGAATACATTTTTTGACACCCTCTGTATGTCACAGTTAGGATTGCTTGAGCCTTTGTGGCATGAGGGAGGTGGCTATTTCCTAGCATTGATGACAGTGGGGCTTCCTTCTCAGGCCCGGGGGCAACTTCTTCCGTGTTTTCCTTTACATGTGGCTCATACCCATCTCTGTGGGTACGAATTTCCATTCTTAGGTAGCTGTGTTTGTGGTGCTAGCTTGTGTTATCTAGGTAGAGCTTGTTCCTAGGATGCTCCCCAGGGCTAATGTCCAGTTGTGAACAACCACTTCAGGTCTTGTGAATTGCATTCACATGTCTCGGCAATGCTAGAAATATTGTGACACATGAGGGGGTCCTGTTAAAGTCTAAGCTGAAAATTAGTACTCAAAGGACCAGATGTGAGGGTGGGGGAACAGAGTAGGCAAAAATGACTTCTTAAGGTCCCCAAATCCCTTCACCTCAATAATCATGCAACTTCAAGGCAAGATTTATTACAATAGAGACGTGTAGTTCATACATATACTTCCAAATCAGGAACCTTCCAAATCAGGATGGTGACAGCCTCTCTGTGAGGCTAGAAGCTGCAAAAAATAAATGTGATGATTGTGTACTATGTCTTCCTCTCTCTTCAAAGATGAACATACATCTGTTAGCCCCTGAGCCTATCCATATATATCCTAGGAATCCTGCTAAGTAATCACAACCAACCAACCAAATGTGTTACGGTTACAGATTCTGAATCAAACAGAATCCCTGTGTGAACTGGATATAACTGAGTGAGAAATAAAAAGGAAATTTTTCCCCAAATGGCTCTGCCTCTGGAAATGTCACAAGACAAAAAAAAGTGACAGATGATGGGAAAAGGGATGGACGAAAGACTTAGAAGCCTGATTTGGACCCACATGTTACGTGGCGAGAACTGCTCATCCAAGCTCCTTTAGCAGGAAAGATGTCCCTTTGAATCTTGTACTCCCAAATTATTACATCAGTGCTGTGCTTCCAACCCAAGAATTGGGGGTCATAAAGTGTCAGACTTTGTATAAAATAGTTTCGTTTCATTTCTTATGACAATTTATTAGAATACTCTTCAACACGAACACAAGGGCTACAGTGTCACTGAGGAGGGAGAGATGGGCGAGGCTCTGTCCCAGCTAGTCTTTGGCACATCGTCCTCTCGCCTCTGACACCTTCCCCTAAATACTTTCCAATCCCCCGTCCCTTTTTGGCAAGTCCCGCCTGTCAAGATGCTGGTTCAGCAGGGTCCCAGGTGGATGCCAAAGTGGGCGAATGGCTAGCTCCCAAAATCCCTTTCTTATTTTTTTGGCCTGAATTTTTTTGGGAAATATTCATCACTGAAGCATCAAAAAGTGAACTCTGCATCACACATGTCCTGGGGCTCTGTTCTCCAATGTCCCTGCAAGGGTCCATGGGCCTCCCTTGGTTCCAGAGATGGTCTTTGGAGCCTGGTGATAGAAATCCCTTCAGAAATCTAAAACCTGTAAATACACTAATGGTAGTTGGCTGGGGGAAGTGAGAGATTCGCAAATGAACAACAAATGCAGGGAGAGAAAGGCCAGGCCAAATGGACTGATGTTTTTCACAACCACAGAGGGGTTTGATCCCGTGGTCTCAAACCATATGGCACACTAAACACTAGCCAGAGAGGGGCAGGGAACTGCTTGGCAGTGGACCATGGAAGCATAAATGGGAGGCATTTTGTTTCGTCGTGTGTGTTTTTTTTTTCCCTTTAAATATTTACTTTTTGTGTTTTGCTGGGACACAATTTCCATCTCATATGCAGAACAGGCTGTTTTTGTAAACGGGGGAGGGGGTAGAAAGGAGACAGCTCAGTTGGGGGACCTGTGATACAATATTGAGGCTTTTACATCCAGGGCCCATTTTTCCTCCTTCCCAGAGCAACAGTGAGCAAAAAGCCTGCTGCAATCTTAATGTTTAGGTTTGGCAGCTCCTGCAAAAAGGGTGGGTGGTCTCGTTCCCTGTCTATCTCTTCCTCAGATGCTCCCTTTCCAGGAGCCCAGAGCCACACCCGCACGGTGCAATGAGCACCCAAGGAGAAGGCCAACGGGCTTGTGGAAAATGCCAGCCTTGTGGAGGTATCAGTAGGTGGTCCCTCTCTGTCTGCGGCTGTGGGGCAGCAGTGGGACTTGAGAGTGAGCCACATGGGTTGAGATGGAGTCTCTGGCTCGTAGGGTGCTGATGGCATGTTGATCACACACTTCCCACCCACAGGAGAGGCCAGCCAGGGGAGAAGGGTGGCAAGCGGGTGGGGGAGCCCAGGGAGAGCAGCTGGACGAGAGATCAGGGCGGTGGCAAATTCCCAAGTGAAATAGAAATGTATGCACCATATAAAAATAAATAAATTAGTCCTGGGCTGCGAGCCATGTTTGAACCAAAATAATGTAAGCAATCAAATGCTTACTGTCTCTGATTCACTTGGGCTTCCAAACACATTACTTAACAGAAAATGGAAGGATTTGTCAGAAAGGAGTGTGGTAATTGCACAATGCTGGCCACGTGGTTAGAAGAAGGGCTTGGCGTTGGCAAATACAGATGTCCTGAACTAAAAATACACAGCCCTGTAGCTTCAATGGTTATGAGGGATGAGGCTGGAAGAAACATCCTGACATTCTGGGACGTCTCTGAAGGATCCCATTTGTTCCACATGCAACCAGAGGAGGGGTGAACTTGGAGAGGCACCATGTCAGATACTGAGCCCAGGGGGGAAGGACGGGCAGAGTGGACATGCCCTGACCTCCACAGAGATCAAGGCCATGGAAAGAAGACCACACTGGGAATAGGGAGACCCAGGCACACTCACAAAGTGCTTTTAGTTTATAATGTCTTGTCATTGTCACTTTCTTTATCACCATCCAGAGACACGAATATCATTGTCCTCATTTCCTAGCACAAGGCTTTTCAATCTGTAGTGTGCATGAGCATCAGGACAGATTCATGAATCTGAATCTCAGATATTCTGATACAGTAGGTCTGGGTAGGACCCAAACATCTATACCTCTGACAAGCTCCTGAGCAAGGCTGATGCTGCTGGTCTATGAACCACACCTTAAACTGTACTGTACTCAGTGAGTGACACTTAGGACCCTTGTTGCATTATTCAACCTGAGTAGCTGGATCCCACACCCAGGGTTCCCACCAATACCATGATGTTTCTTACTCCTCTTGTGCTCTCCTCCCAACCCCAGGCATGGTGCCCGTGTCAGCTGAGCCTGAATTTGTCCTCAGAATCCTTTCTTTCATGGTCCTCTTGGTGGCCACCACCATCAAGCAGAGTTGACATGCAGGTGAATCCTACTTATCATCCTTGAGTTGATGGAATGGGAACTGGACCATTAACTAGTTGTGGGAAAAAAGGATGAGGTTTTAACTTTGCTGTACTTTACTTTCCTCACCTGTAAGGGCAGCAGTGGATTGGGCCCATGGTTTTCAATTAGGATGATTCTAAGAAGCATATGGTATTAGTCTGCTCAGGCTGCCATAACAAAAATACCATAGATGGGTGATTCGGACAATAGGAACTTATTTCCCATAGTTCTGGAGGTTGAAAAGTCCAAAATCAAGTTGCTGGCCAGTTTGGTTCCTGATGAAAGCTCATTTCTTGGCTTGTAGATGTTACCTTCTTACTAGGTCAGTTCTGGAGGCTAAGCCTGAGATCAGGGTGTTAGGAGCTTTGGTTTTTCCTGAGGCTCAGATGCTTGGCTTGCAGACAGCTGCCTTCTTGCCACACGTTCACAAGGTCATTTTTGTGTCTTTACTTATAAGGGCACGAATCCCCTCAAGAGGTCACCATCTTTGTGACCTCCCCTAATCACTTCCTGATATCACTTCCAAATCCCATCACATTGGGGGTTAGGGCTTTAATACATGAATTTAGGGAGGACACAATTCAGTTTACAACAACTCTGAATAGTTTGAATAAAACACAGATTTCTGGATCCTTCCTTCAGAGATTGATTCTGTTCTCCTGGGTAGGATCTAGGAATTTCTAGTTTTAGCAGGCAACCCATGTGAATTTCAGCCTCAGTTAGGCTTGAGAAGCCCTAGGTGGGTTGATGACTGAGTTGCCCAATTCCCAGTCAATAAGCAAATTGCAGGGGCCTCCAGACTCCCAACAAGAACTTAACATATTTCTGCATAAGAACAGCCCACCTCATTCTGTAGCAGTAGACATGCACACAGTAGGCACATAATCAGTAGGACCCCTTCTAACTTCAGAAGTCTTTGAAACAGTAAATCATCTTGGAAGCACTCTCAAAGGGGTTATCTGACATTATGTATGGAAAAGGCAGTACGGCTGCCTATGTTTTTACTGTCCAGGAGGTTTAAACAACAGTGGGTTCATCTACATTTCCCTCATCTCTCTGAACAGCAGAAAGCAAAACAACTGGAGCTATGACTAGAAAATGAATATAAACAAGCACAAAGAACAAACCCTGCTCCTTTTAGCCCTCTGGTCAGCTGTTGCTTTCTTTCAGTCCCTGCTGACTGTAAGGCCCATGGTAAAAGCAAGTGAAAGTGATAACTAAGGCTTCCTTAGGGCAATATAAACTAAGAGGGAAATGGGACCCATTTCCAGATTCCTTTAATCCCATGAGGAATAATGAATAAGGAAAGGGGAAGGAATATGATTTTCTCTATGAAAAGTGGGACTAAGAGGAAGAAGAGAGTAATGCAAAGTGGTTGAACTGATATATAGCAAATAAAAAAAAAATGTTCCTGAAAAACCACACTGAGATGTCACTACTTACCTATTAGAGCAGCTAAAATAAAAATAGTGACAGCATCAACTGCTGGGGATGATGTAGAGAGACTGGATCTTTACCATATATAGGCTGGTGGGAGTGTAAAACAGTATAACCATTCTGAAAAATGGTTTAGCAGTTTCTTGTAAAATTAAGCGTACCACATGGCCTAGCAATTGCACTTTTGGGCATTTAATCCAGAGGAGTCAAAATTTAAACAAAATTTTGTTTTTGTTCTGTACTTGTTTTGTCCACAAAAACAAGTACAGAAATGTTTATATTAGCTTTATTTGTAATAATCCCAAATGGTAAACAACCCAAGTGTCAGTCAGTGGAAGAATGGTTAAACAAACTATGGAATACCCAAGCCATGGAATACTGCTCAGCAATAAAAAAGCACCACTGATGCACACAACAGCTGAGGTGGATCTCAAAGGAGTCATACTGAGTGAAAAAGGCATACACGATAATTTTGTTTATATAACATTTTTGAAATGACAAAGTCATAGAGATGAAGAACAGATTAGTAGATGCCAGGGGTTGTCAGGGGGAACAAGGGAGGCGAATAGGTGTGATTATAAAGAGGTAGTAGCATAACGACCCTGGCAGGGATGGAACTGGTCTCTATTTTGATCATGGTGGCAGTTACATTTGTCTACAGGCGTGATAAAAGTACACATAACTACACATGTACACATACAAGTGAATGTAAAACTGATGAACTCTGAATAAGGTCTGTGGATTGTACTAATGTCTATTTCTTGCTTTTAGTATTATGCTATATAGATTGATAAGATGCTATCATTGGGGGAAACTGGATGAAGGATGAGGCTTCTACACCATTTTCACAGCCTATGAAACTATAATTCTTCAGAAGTTCAGAATTTTAAAAAGAGATAATCTCTGGAAAAGAAAGATAAATAAATAAAGGAAATACATTTGTTCACAATGAGAAGTCATTGAAGTTATCAAGAAAAGCAATCGTTTTCTTTTTTGGAGTTGAATATGCCATATTGGTTTCATCAACACAAATACTATTGTTTGGTTGCATGTGTAAAGCCTCTTAAACTAGTGTAGGGAGCAAAGGCCCCTGCTCCCTTAAAGGTTCACTGAAAAATCACCGAGATGAGACATATTAAGTAATAGGAGAAAAGGCATGCAAATATATTGAATAGTACATGGGAATGTTCAGAATAAAGATCCAAAGATATGGGGAAAATTTTACACTTTTGTGCTTAGATTCAAAAGCAACAAAGTATGAACAGCCATATAAAATTATGGTTGGACAAAAGGGTATGATCTAATGCTAATAAATTTGGGAGGGAAACCCAGCAAGTCTTATCTGTCTAGATTCTTCTTAGCCTCTCTGAGCAACAGTCCCTCCTTCTAGATGTGGACCAGGTACCTCTCTGGAGTCAGGGGTCTTAGGGCTTACTGTTAATAAGGTAGGTCAGATAATTACCTTATGGCCAGGATTTACATAGAATAACTTTAGGTTTTATGGCTAGATTTCAGGAAAAGAGGCTCTGATTTTTATGATCCACCTTGGGGAAGAGGGATTCTGTTTCTGTGAGTAGCCTCAAAGAAGAATGGCAGTGCAAGGCAGGAGGACCAGAGAAGATCAGAGAAGAATTTTTGCTTTTGAGGCCTTCATTTTGGGGTACTGTTTTCTGATCCTCATCACTAATCACCTTAAAAGTCATAGAGCACACAGATTAGAAAGCCTAGAAATAAAACCTTGCACATGGGCAAATGATTTTCTGTAAGAATGCCAAGACGAGTCAAATGCAGGGAAAAGACTTTTTTCGATAAATGGTGCTGGGAAGACTGGATATCCACATGCAAAAAGAAAGAAGTTGAACTCTTACTTATGCCATATGCAAAAATTAACTCAAGATGGATCAAAGATCTTAATGTAAGAGATAAAACTCCTAGGAAAAAACACAAGGAAAAATCTTCATGATGTTGAATTTGGCAATGATTTATTGGACATGACACCAAAAGCACAGGCAATACAAGAAAAATTGGACTTCATTAAAATTAAACACTTTTCTACCTCAAAGGACCTCATCCATAGAATGAAAGAGCAACCCACAAAATGGGAGAAAGTACCTACAAATCATGTATCTAATAAAGAATAAGTAGTCAGAATGTTACCAGACGAAGTGGGTCCAGCTGCCTGTCACTGTCAGCCAATATGCAGAGATGGGGATAGGTCTACCAAACTTGTCAGAAGGCTGCGGTTCTGGAGAACAGTGAGAGTAGCCTCTCCAACACTCTTCTGTTCTTCCATTTCCAAAATTACAGTTTTATACATAAAAGTTCAAAGCACAGACCACGCTAACCCCTATTCCAAATAATAGTCAGCATAACTCAGTGACCTATTACGACATTCCAATTCCAAAGTTAATTTCCTAAATCAATCCACCTAAACTACTGAAGGTATCTTTAGGGTGGAAGCTAAATTTATAAAACAATAAAAGTAGGAGACAGGAGGTAAAGCTTACATAAGACCTAAACTGACCTGACCAGCTATGTCATGTAAGCCCTAGCCTAACTTCATCTTATTCTCACTACAGGTACTTTCAAGAGCATACAAAAAACTCTTATAACTCAGTGACAATAACAAAGAATAACCCAGTTAAAAAATGGGCAAAGAACCTGAATATACATCTCCCCAGAGAAGATATATACAAATGGCCAATAAGTATATAAAAAGATGCACAGCACCACTCATTGTCAGGAAAATGCAAATCAAAACCACGATGAGAGGCTCAGTGCCTATAATTCAGTGGTTAGGGTGTCGGTCACATACACCGACGCTGGCAGGTTCAAACCTGGCCCAAGCCTGCAGAACAACAATGACAACTATAACAACAACAACAACAACAAAACAGCCAGAAGTTGTGGCAGGCACCTGTAGTCCCAGCTACTTGGGAGGCTGAAGCAAGAGAATCCCTTAGGCCCAAGAGTTTGAGGTTACTGTGAGCTGTGACGCCATGGCACTCTACCAAGGGTGACATAGTGAGACTCTGTCTCTAAAAAAAATGAATAAATAAAATAAATAATTTGAGGCAAGTCTGCTAGTATTCAGGGAGAGGGAAAGAAGTCAGTTGCCCCCCTTTGATCTGTATTCAGTTCGGTCAGGTTTTACACAGATAGAGGGAAAGCCCCTTCTAAATGCTTTCTGATCTGGAATGGCCTTTAATTCTAAGTATTCTTTACACCCAATAGTCATATTTTGGGGTAAAATTTCCTTAGCTCCTTCAAGATTCAGTATGTTTTTGGAGCTGATTGAAAAGAAGTGTCATCTATTTCTCTGGACAATTCTGAAACATTCGAAAAAATTATAAATGAGAGGACTTGGTGAATAAACACCTAGTTTATGGAAGATACAGATACCTTTAAATTTTATGTCTAGACTCAGTGCCCGTAGCACAGTGGCTATGGCGCCAGCCACATGCATCAATGGTGGTGGCAGGTTCGAACTCAGCCAAGGCTAGCTAAACAATAATGACAACTGCAACAAAAAAATAGCCAGGTGTTGTGGAGGGCGCCTGTAGTCCCAGCTACTTGGGAGGCTGAGGCAAGAGAATTGCTTAAGCCCAAGACTCTGAGGTTGCTGTGAGCTGTGATGCCACGGCACTCTACCAAGGGTGGCATAGTGAGACTCTGTCTTTAAAAAAAAAAAAAGTCTATAAGAATTTTCTGAGTTCTAAGAATAGTGCCGAAATGCCAGAATGAGAGATTCATACCCTCTAAAATCAGATTGCTGTGCTTACCTGACAGGGGAGATAGGTGATCACAAAGGTGATTTTCCCAGGGTGAGGCTTCTCCATTGCACTTGGGATGTGCTGACCCCCGTGATTTCTCCAAATGTGGGAAACTTGATGCATAATTTATGGTAGTGGGGGACTGCATTTGTGCTCTCTCCTGAAAAAAATAAATAAACAAAATCAGATTGCTAGGACTACAAGGAATTCTACAACATCTGTTATATTTTCCATATTTCCAAGAACAGGAAATGAACACCCAGACTGTCTGGCATTGACATAAAGACACACAGGTGGTGCAGAGTTAGGACTAGAACTCATGTCTTCTTCTAAGTTTCTACTTTTCTTTTTACTGCCTGCTAAAATTATTTTATCTGTATGTGGGATATATATGGTCCGATATAATTTTCTACCGGTGGATGAAGCGCATTGGATCAACGATAAAAAATAACCTTGAATATTCACATTAGCAGGTCTGTGGATATAAACATTTTCTTTTTCTTTCTTTCTTTTTTTTTTTTTTGGAGACAGAGCCTCAAGCTGTCACCCTGGGTAGAGAGCTGTTGGCATCACAGCTCACAGCAACCTCCAATTCCTGGGCTCAAACGAGTCTCCTGCCTCTGCCTCCCAAGTAGCTGGGACTACAGGCACCCGCCACAATGCCTGGCCATTTTTTGGTTGCAGCCGTCATTGTTGTTTGGCGGGCCCAGGCTGGATTCGAACCTGCCAGCTCAGGTGTATGTGGCTGGCGCCTTAGCCCCTTGAGCCATAGGCGCCAAGATGGATATAAACATTTTCATGCTGGATGAGCAGAGATGTAGATGACTGTTTGTGGTGTAGAAATAAATGAAGCCTACCCAAAGAGTGCTATCCGGAGGTTGCCATTGATAGTATTTGGCAGAGACTCAAAGGCAGGCAGAGAGTAGGAAAGCTTTATAGTGGGGACGAAGGGCGGCTTCAGGTGTGCACTGATCTAGTTACTGGCCAAAGAGGGTCTGGTGGCTTGCCACTGTTAGCCAGATGCAGAGATGGCGATTAGGTCCAAAGAGCTTTATTGTCAGAAGGCCAGAGATTCTGGAGAACAGCGAAGGTGCTCTCTCAAAGACTATTCTGCCTCAGTTACAATTCTAAAAGTTTTTATAATGGGCATTACAAAGAAACAAACGTAGAAAAATTTTACTTTATCTGATAACAAGTAACATCAAAGTTGTCTTCACTCTAACAGTGCAAAATGTTTAAACAACAGAAAGGTAATTTCACTTTCACAAAATATGTAAGAGAATCATTAAAGAAGGCATCATATCATCAATGAAAACCAATATTACAACACCTATCATCTATGTGTGACTACTTCCTCAAGTCTCCTGAGATAAATACCTTCACAATCATGAGGAAACCTTAACTAGATAATTGGGGGGCTGTATGGGAAAGAATGTGAGCTAAGCAGACTAGATCCGCTGTACTGATGCAGCCCAGCTACTCAGACTCCATCTTGGAGGCTGCTTTTCTGGATTCAATTGGAGGCTGTTGGCATGAGAAGCTCAGGCAGGCCAAGTAGAAACAGGGTGTTCTATAGAATTGTTTCAGGACACACATTTGACTTGGATCCCAGGTTAGAAGTGGGGACAAATACTAGAGAAGTTATCAGTTATTAGTCAAGTCCTGGCCATTCGGGGTTTTTTGTCACAGAGGTTATTTGCTGGTTTTCTGGACTGAGAAGGGACACAGAGAAAGGGGTTTCAAGGGGGGGCAGGAGGAAAACTGGGTCTGCTGAACCAGGGAGTCTGGAGGACCCATAAGAATGTGGCTATGAAGTAACCTAGGTAACCAATGACCAATAGAAAGAGACAATCAGTGGCCAATAGAAAAGGGCAACACAGGCTGGAGGCACAGAGAGGCCAATGAAAGACTTGCAGCCAATTTCAAATGGAGCAAGTATTTATACCCCAGCAGGCCTTTTCCATCTTCCTCTCTCCCCTTCTCTCCTTCATGAGAGGGACCCACTTTCAACTATCTTTGGAAGTGCTCTAAACTTTCTCTTTCCTAAATAAAATCTCTCTTTGTTACCCTGAAACTTGTGCAGGTTACCTCTGCTTTCTATTCATACTGCCTGTGCTGCTCCAGTTTTATTTCCAGTTCAGTTTCCACTCACTTTTGCTTTCAATTATCACGCCTATTATTTCCATTATCATGCTTGGGTTGAACTTTCTAGCTGAGCTGAGTAATTGAACCAGGTCCACTGGATTCAGGGAACCAGGAGCCCCGAACCTCAACATGGACCAGTTGTAACAGGTAGTGGTCTGACACCCTCCCATCTCACTTGTAGATAGCTGGCTTCCTGATCTAGTTATGGCAGACAGTTCCATTTTTATTTCTGGTCTGACCATTGCCTGTTTGTATACTCAGCCTCTCAGTGGTTATACCTGAAGACATTGACCACTTCTTGCTTTGTGAATAAGCATCACTCTCCTTAACCTGCCTCTATGAGGCCAGGACTGCAATGAAGGGGGCACATTTAGAATTCAGGCATGTGCTCATGTCTCCATCTTCTCAGAAAGCAAAAATTCTGGTGTAAGTAGACATCTCCATGTCAATGGAAAAGAAGGCACACTCAGTAAAATAACTTAAGAAGGTTTATTCTGAGCCAAAGTTGAGGACCACAACCTGGAGGCACACCCAAGAAGCCTTGAGCGAGTGGACCCATGGTGGAGGGTTGTAGTTTGGTTTTATACATTTTAAGGAATCAGGGATTACAGGTAAGGTCATAAATCAATATGTGGAAAACAGACATTGGTTTGACCCAAAAGGGTGGGACATCCAGAAGTGGGAGGCTCACAGGTGATAGGTGGGCTTGAAGATTTTGGAGCTGCAATTGGCTTAGATTTAGGCTTTGTCTAAAAGATTAGGAGTCAGTGAAAGGAATGCTTAGGATAAAGGGTCTGTTAAGTAGAGACAAAGTACCAGACAGACTCAAGTGGCTTGTTATTGAGGACCTTTTGGTAGGTCTTGCATAGCCTTAGGCCTGTTAGTGAGTCACAGAGGACATCTCTAAGAAGGGGAGGGGGTATAATGAGCCATGTCTGATCTCCTTTCTCATGGCTAGCAACTCAATTTTAGGGATTCTGAAGGGGTTTAGTCAGTCAGTTGCTGGGTGGGAGGAACTTAATTAAGGTTTTGTTTTAGTTCACCCCCACAAGCCTTTTATAAAACCTGCATTTCTCCTTTAAAAAAAATGAGCACTTACTAACAGGTTACAGAGCCAAAGATGAAAGATTATTCCAAGGTGTGAGATGAAAAAAAAACAGAGGCCTGGTTGGTGCAATTAAAATGGCTTTATTCCACCTGGGTGCAGGTTGGGTAAGATTTCCAACCAGGAAGAAATCCACACGTGGGTAATGGTGGACAGGGGTGGGGGTGGGGTGGGGTGGGTTAAAGGTCAGGAAGGTCAGGGTTGGGACATTCCCTTTCCTGGGTTGGATACCTGTTGTAAGGGTGGGGGGTGGCCCATTATCTTTCCCAGGTGGGACAGCTGGTGGGATAGGATAAGGGATTGGACCATTCACTTTTCTTAGGTGGGACATCCGGTGGGAGAGGGCAGGGGGTTGATTGTTTTAGGCAGGTCCACCCTATTTGGGCGGGGTTTGACCCTATCACTTACTTCTGGACTGAGTCCAAGGCTCCTGTTCACCCTTTGGATCTTTTATGACCTGTGACCTGTGCCTGCTACACTCATCCAATTTTCCTGCCTTGTGCGTGCTCCTCTCAGGCTGCGACCCTTACTTCCCCAGGCTTGTCCTGACTCCCGTGCCCCACATCCCCATGGCTTCCCACTTCCTGGCATGCCTTCTCTCTCCTTTTCAAATCCTGCTGGTAGTTCAAGCCTTAGTCTGGAACCACGTGCCTGCCTCCTGTGGAAACCAGCCTTTCACAGCTCTATGGCATGTTAATGTCTTTCTCTGAACCCTGAGAGGCTGACCCCACATTCCTCACTTGGGGTTTCCAATGGCTGAACATCGGGGACTCACCTGGGTAAGCTTGTAGAGAATGTAAGGTCCTGGGTCTCACTCTCACGGATTCTGATGTGTTACGTATAGGAAGGTTGGGCAAGTCACTTTTGGACTCGCCGGGAGCCAGGGGGAAGAATGATTTTGTTCGCAAGTAAAGAACATTCACAAAAACAAAGAGGTAGGAAGGTATACCTCTGTGTGCGCGCGCGCGCGCGCGCGCGTGTGTGTGTGTGTGTACATTGCATAGTAGGGAAAATTGTGAAGGACTTTGAAATGAACCAAAAAGCTGAGTGTCTTCAATAGAAAACTAGACATTGCCCTGCACACTTGTGTAGATTATTTGTTTCTGTGGTGTCTCTATTCCTTTCATTGTCTTTTTGCATCTCTGTAACTTGTGCATAACTGACAGCAATGCAAACAAATTTTGTATTTGGGTGGAGGTGCCACTGATTTCCCTGTCTTACTGTGGTAGGAGCCACTTTAGCTTCTGTGGCTTGTGTGTGTGTCTATTCTTTGGATTCTCTTTTGAACCAATTCTAAAAGTTTCCTTGTTCTTTCATTAATTAATAGATCAAATACAATCTTTGATAGCAATTCATTTAATATTTTTGTGAGCCGCACAGTTTCATCATTTACAAACTTACCTCTCTCTCACACGTATGCACACACATGCGAACACACAGAGTCCCCACTTGGTTCGGTCAGTCATCTTATCCTGAGTAAAGGGTTGAGTTTGTTGAGACATCATGGGATCTGCTTGAGAGAGGATACCTGGAAAAAGTAAAGTCTAAAAGAACAAAGGCTTCCCCATGGTGACTCGGCTCTTAGGAATTTGTAGAAACTTAACTTCCCGGGACCTTGAAGCTAACATTTGCTTCTGCTTCTGTAAAAGCCCACGCCTCCTTCTCCAATTCAATTCAAACTGACCAATGAGAAGGGGACCTGTGGACAAGAAACCCTTGGCTGGAGATAAAAGGGAAAGGACAGAGCCAGTCAGGGAGCTCAGCCATTTGGGGGCTGGCTGAAATAAAGCTCTTCTTCTTCTTGTTTTTTCTTTTTTTTTTTTTTTGAGACAGAGTCTCACTCCATCACCCTCAGGAGAGTGCCGTGGTGTCACGTAGCTCACAGCAACCTCCAACTCCTGGGCTTAGGTGATTCTCTTGCCTCAGCCTCCCGAGTAGCTGGGACTACGGGTGCCCGCCACAATGCCCAGCTGTTTTTTTGTTGCAATTTAGCTGGGGCTGGGTCTGAACCCACCACCCTTGGCATATGGGGCCAGAGCTCTACCCACTGAGCTACAGGCGCTGCCCAGCTCTTCTTTTAAACACAGATATTTGGGTGTTTCTTTCTCTCCAACGGGCTTTCTTCCTGCAACATGCTGAAAGGATAAACTATGCAACTGGTGGTCCTTCAATTTGTCAGAATCACTATTTTATAATTTTTCAGCCCTCCACGGTGCCTTTGAGCCAGAGTGCAAAGGTAGATTACTCTTGTTTTTTTTTCTGTACATCTCAGGAAACTTTCCTTGGAAATTTTCAAAATGCTGAATAAGGTATATTTAATTTAGTAAGCTTTTCCATCTTCTGACTGCCAGTCCAGCGACAAATGCTGCTAGCTGCTTTGAGGTTAGTCATAAAATGTCTTGACCCTTTCATCTATGGGGAACCAGAGAGATTCTCCTCTGGAGCCCACAAGCCTGTTCCTTCCCTCCTGCTGGAATGTTCTTTTGGGAGTTCTAATGGGCCAGGCCATGGAAGTAGCCAGTAGCACACTCACCCTCCACCCCCTCTCACCCATGAGAAAACTCACCCCTCCTATTCCATTTCTGCTCCTTAATTTCAAACCGTGAGGCAAAGGGTCCAGGTGCTTCCAGCACCTTTTGCTTTGCAACTTTCCATTGGCAGGCTCTCTCCTTGAGTTATGGACAAAGAGGGTCTGGCTGCCTGTCACGGTCAGCCAATATGTACCGACAGGGATAGGCCCACCAAACTTCATCAGAGGCCAGTTGTTCTGGAGCCTTTCCAAGACTATTCTGTTCTTCCATTTCCAAAACCACAGTTTTATACACAAAAGTTCAAAGTAAAAACCACAGTAACCCTTATCTTAAATAACAATAATCAGCACAACTCATAACCTAAAACAGCCTTCCAGTTCAAAAGTTAATCCCCCATGCCATGAAGGATATCTGTAACAGTACGATCAAAATATTTCTGAATGTATATGAATCATGCCCTGTGATTGCACCAATGCACATAATTATGATTCAATAAAATTATTAAAAAAAAAAAAGTTAATCCCCCAAATCGATTACCCTACACTAGTCCAGAGACACACTTTTAGGTTAAAGCTGAATTTACAAAACAGCAATGGGAGAGACAAGGTGAAGGTCACGTAGGAACAGCTGTGTCATCTCAGCCCCAGCCTGAAGGGCTCCATCTTATTCTCACTACGTGTTCTTTCATTCCTCACTCCTATTACTAAATTTCATATCTGTGAAATAGAGTTTAAATAGAAATAATTATTGTGATTTACTGCATTTGTCCAAGGATTGAACTTACTCAGGCAAGGAATAGGTTTAAAGTTACACTAGGAACAACATGGTATATAGTTAACAAAAGACAAGTGGCATCCTAAATATAATAACAAATAAAGATGTCTGAGAATAATATTCTTTCCATGCTGACAGCTGAAACTTTTAATCCTCATCTCTGCCCAGTTCTGTAGTCCACTGGTGTGGCTTGAGTTTGGTGAGTTTTTTAGGGGGATAAGTCTAGATAGAGTAATGATGTAATTGAGGCAATTTGACCAATGTAGGGGTCGAGAGCAGGAGGCCCCACAGACAAGTCCACTTTCCCTTGAGTTTTCCCTCTAAGTCCTTGGGAGAACCTGATCACCAGCTAGAATGACCAGCCACTAAGTGTGGCTTAGTTTAGCTCAGGTGGCAGGATATGCCATGATAGAGATCAAAGGCCACCTGCTTAGAGGCCTTGTAAAAGTTGGAAGGGCCACCGTGGGCGAAGGGTCTAAAGCCAGTTGAGTAAGTTCTTTGGTCTGGGTGAATCTGTTACTGGAATACAGTACCTGAAAGATATCTTAAAAACTACTCTAGAGTAAAGAAGTAAACAGAGGGCCAATCTGGCTTCTTTACAGTGATTGGGCAAGAGAATAAACCATTTAGCAGTCACTTACACATATCTACAAGTTCTGTGTTTTAACAAGAGGCAGAATAATTTTGTTTTTTAACACCACCAGAGTCTGGGCTCAAAGGGATGCCTTGCCCAGGTCACCCTGACTCCTCAGCAAAGCTGACGTAAGCTGACTTGCATTATGTTCTGCTCTCCGGCATCCACCCAGAGCAAATTACCATCTCTTTGTCTTCCAGTTGTGCGCTGGGGAAGATGATACCTTTAGTCTGCACCCCTGAAAGAGAAACATCAATTCCCCTTCTGCCTGGAACACCTCTCAATGTGCACACTCTTGTTTCAATTACTGAGATGTAAGAGAGAGATGTTTTGACCTCTAGGCTCGGAGTCTCAGGCTCAGCTAAGTGCTGGGCCATCAGACCACATATGCCATCTTTCTCTCTGGTTCTCCCATCCTAGAAGGGGCCTGATGATTTTGTAACCCACATCTCAGAACTCCTAGAGGAATTGTCTGATTCTTTTGGAAAGAAATCTACATGCTTGGGCCCTTTTTTTCCTTTTAATTTGCTCAACCTCATAGAACGCAAGCAGAAGTTAACCCCCAAAATGTGCAAGGACAAAAATGGGGTAGGAAATGGGAAATGGAAATGTTGCTTTAAACGGCTAAAGCAACAAACTCTTTCCTACGGGGCAAAGAATGATTTCCTATGGTAGAAAGAATTTACAACTTCAGCTGCTTTCTTTTTTCCAGCCTCTACCTCCTCTTGCAATAAAGGAGACCAGTTTGTCTAGAAGCCCCTTCTTTTTGATGAGAGTCGTCTCTGGGAAAGGGATTGGGCTTCAACAACACATAAAAGTAAGTAGTAAAAAAACAAAATATAACACACCACACAATGCCACCCGTGGTCACCTCTGACTGGCAGGACCCTCTCTCCCTAGGTCCATCTGCGTTGTGATAAGAGCAGTTTGTGCGTGACGTCAGCCTAATTAGCCCAACTAATGTCTGGTTTCCTGGAGCGGGCTTTTGTGAAGTAATTGGCTGCCTTGGGGTCAAAATGCAGTAATTACAGGTCTTTTTTTTTTTTTCTTCTTAACTAAATGAGATAAACAGCTTTTGAATTCTTCAAGAAAGTAAGCCAATCACACTGAGAAACTTCTCTTTGTGCCCCAGAACTGCAGTGAGTATTTTGACAGGTGATTTCAATACCATGTAGCTATTTATTTATTCTTGGTTTGGGACATAAACACAAACATTTTGGCTTACAATTCTGCATGTTCACCAAATGTGGGGATTGCGTGGCAGAGGGTGCACTCCTAATGCTATAATTGAAGACTATGTTCAGAGGGTATTTTGAACTGGAACAGAAATTCCACTACAATTTTAAAGCTAACAGAACAGAATTATCCATGTAAACCAGGTCTCTTCCTTTCCGTTGTTTGCTTATTTTCTTTGTAAAAATCATCAACAGAGGGGTCTTGAAGGCCATGGAAAGCTAGAAGGTTTTGAAATGTTTCCATTTTGGGAGGCATGCTTGCAGACTTTTGACCAAATCTGAGCTCCATGTGAGCATATTTTTAGCAGTCCCAATTGCGGGGAGGGTGGCTGACTTCATGGGGAGTAAAGACCTGGAGATAGGAATTGGAGAAATGTTTCATAACTGAAATAAGCACTATTTCCAGGGTCCTAGTGCCTCCTACTCTGTAGCAAGTTGGCTAACCCTTGCCATCCCAAACTCAAGTGTAACACCAACCAGCAGCAGCGACATCACTGGGGCCTTCTTGATCCCCAGGGAATTCCGCTGTGTATTCCGGGATAGGCCTTGCTGTAGATGGACAGGACCCATTTTGAACAAAGACATTAAGAAGGCAGGATCGTGAGGGCAAGAAGGTGAGGAAGTACCAGGGCAAGAACCTACTACATTTTGGTTTCTTTGGAAGAAATGTGATTTGCAGATGAGCACAGCCCGTGTTTCCGGATATTGAAATTTCAGCGGGTTGTGTGGGAATTTGAGCGCATCCTCCTCTCTGTCACTGCTCCACCTAGGACACTTGACACCCAAACGTGAAGGGTATAGGCTGGCACCATATCTGTCTCTATTGATGCAGTTTGACACCATAGATGAATTACTATTTGGGCACGTGGCTAGGGCATGACTGTCATTACTCCTCTCCAAACAGGATTTTTTTTTTAGTAAGTCTGGTAATTAATGACTCTGTCTGTCTCAGCATTGCCACAACCTTAATGATTACAAGGAACTGCCTGCTGGGGTGGGGTAAAGAAAGAGGCTTGTGCAGTTCAGACTACTTCTAAATCCCACAGTTCACTGCAGCCCTGTCATCAAATGCATCCAGCAGTGGTTGGGAGCTCTGCAGAGCTCGCCTAGAGGACACTCTCGGCACTTTTTATTTTTAGCACAAGGATGAGGATCTTAAAGATTCTGCCTTATGTCACTATCATCTAGGAAGACAGGTAACACCACAGGACACAGAGCATAGATGGTTGTAACCATTTAAAGATGCTTCTTGGACCTAAGTCACTATATTGTGCAGCTTGCATTTAACACTAAAAACAAGACCTTATCCAGCAGTCAATGATCCCTAAGGGAGAGGGAAGGAATTAGATTACACTACAACATTTCCGTTATTTTAGTGCACATTTGAGAACCTGAAAGCCAGAAATGCTTCCAAAGCACTCTGCAAACACAAATTACTCCAAAATTGTCCCCTTCCTAGAAAATTCTACTTGATGACACATATTGTACTCCTGAAATCAGAATCTCTTCTCCAAACCATCCATTAGAAACTCTTACCCACTTATGGAATAGAAGACTCAGTACCTGCTAGGCCTGGGCATACGCAGCCACAATACTAAGTAGGATAGCCTTCACCCAGCCAGTGTTTGTTGAGTGCTTAATGTCTCAATGCCGGTCTAGAGTAAATAAATTCAATAACAGTTAACATTTAGTCAGGGTCTTCCAGCTATCAGGCAATATTCTGTGTGGGGCTCCCTTATTATGTAAGCACACCGTGTCTCTAGGAAGACAGACCCCACCCCGACTAATAATACTAAGAAGTATTTCACGGTGGGGTGGGAGTCCACGGCAGGAGGGATTGAAAGCTCCCCCAATAAGTCCTTGTAAGTTGCAGCTGTGAACTCCAGGGGTCAGGTTTTCAGGCTAGTGAAGCTGGAGCCAGATTAGGGTGGGCATAGATAGTACTATGACGGACCTAATAAAATGTGAACAGGTCTTCCAAACCACGCAGTGCAGAGCCCTTTCTCCACATTTTCCTCCCTACACTGTGGGCTAGGGACTCTGCAAAGTGATTTACTTGTCTTTTATCCTTAATTTTCCATGAGGCCAGTGGTGTTATGATTTCCACGTTGCAAATGAGGAAGGGAAGGCTTACATGGAAGAGGTGGAGGCCAAGGTCGCAAGAGAGGTGGTAGGAGCTGTGACGCTTGAGTCTATGTGATGTCATGAACCGTGGTCCTCATGTCTCTATTCCCCACACTGGTTTGATGACAAGACCCTGATGGGATCCTTACTTAGCAAATGTGCCTACGTTGGACCCCGCCCCGTGCATGCTGATTCAGTGAATTGGGAATCTATTTCTCAAGCCTTGTCACCAAGCCACTTTGGGAGCACTGACTTTCACTGTCTGGCAGCGGGTGACAGAAGGAGCTCAGGGCCAGCACTGCCACTTTCCAGCTGACCTTGATCAGGCTGTCTCTTTCTGCACCTCAGTTTTCCTTTATTTTTCTTTATTTTCTCCATTCCCCCCAACTGGGGTTAGTTTGTATTCACAGAACTCATCACAACCTGGAACTTTATGGTATTATGTATTGATTTATTGTCCTTCACCCCCCCTAGAATGCAAGCCCACAAGGGCATCGGGTTTGACTGGCCCCTGGAACACCCAGGACCCACTGGCTCCTGATTGACCCTCCTCTCCCCTTGGGCCCTCTGCCTCTACTCTCACACCTCTGCCATGTAAGCCTTCCCTTCCTCATTTGTACAATGGAAAGAAGTCTCCCCATCAAAGCCCAAGGGAAATGGAATCCCCATGAGTGCCTCACTCCTAGTCCTTGGCGTAAGACCAGCATATGTGGCTCCTGCCTGCTCCTTCCCTCTTCCTCTGCTCCAGGCCGCCACACAGGCCTCCAGGGCACTTCCCAGTCACTCCAAGTGATCTTAGGTTCCTCGGGACACTTTTCCTGGAGGTGCCAGTGCCATTTGGAGGGTGGCAAGGTCAGGGACCACAGTCCCTGGGTGACCACCCATCTCCCCACTTCCTTTCCTGGGCTTCCCCTGAGCTCTTCATGAGAGATACGCTCCCTTAGAGAAAGGCTCAGGAAGGACGAGCTTGGTGGCTATCCCACTGATCTGGGGTCCGGCCTCCTTGGGGGGAGAGTGGGGACTGCAGGGAGGTCCTCCCTGGGTGGGCCAGGCCAGTACAGCCTCGCTGTGTTCTGTGCAGTTGAAAGAAAGCTGCGGGTGGAGGGGGCCTTACCGCTCAGGGCCTCCACCGTGGGCTACACCACACATGGCTAAAGTACACAGACTATTAACAATCAAGGAAGGACCTCCCTGCGAGGGAGAATGACACAGGGGTTACTTCTCTGTAAACATCCCGAGAACAAGCACCGGTGCCTTTTAAGGGCTGTCTTTACTTCCTTTGAGAAGTTGCAAATGCATCCATGGAGAGCTTCAGCTCCAGTCACACGTGGGGGAGGAGGGGCACACACACACACTCACCGTCTAGCCGAAGAAAACCCCGAACACCACTAGGACTTGCCAGCAGCCTGTGCCCTGAGATGGATTCTGCTGTCTCAGAACTGATAGCACGTGGCATAGAAAGCAGGGCTGCCCACAGAGAAACACAGCCCTCCAGCCGGGTGGAAGCATTCATTTTAGATTGCACTGTCCCAGCACCTTCGTTTTATAGGTTACTTTTAAGAGAAGAAAATGTAGGATTTGTTCCTTGTATGAGTGGAAACAAATCGAAATCACATGGGTGATCTGTCAGGGCCACCTAAGGACAGGAGGAACAGAGACTCACAGGAGTTTTAGGAGCCACAAATCCTACCCAGTCTGTGAAACCAGAGCCCTTTGAGGTCTTTTCAGTGGAGTGGTTCCAAGTTGGCCTACTACCTGGGAAGCCTGAAAACAGCATTCTTCTTCTTTTTTATTTTTTTTGTAGAGACAGAGTCTTACTTTATTGCCCTCGGTAGAGTGCGTGGCGTCACACAGCTCACAGCAACCTCCAACTTCTGGGCTTAGGCGATTCTCCTGCCTCAGCCTCCCGAGTAGCTGGGACTACAGGCACCTGCCACAACGTCTGGCTATTTTTTGTTGTTTTTGCAGTTGGCCAGGGCCGGGTTTCAACCCATCACCCTCGATATATGGGGCTGGCGCCCTACCCGCTGAGCCAAAGGGGCCACCCTGAAAACAGCATTCCTTAGAAACTAAGATTTATGTTGTACCCATATGCCCTGTGCTAGCTTACGCAGCATAAGAAATTTTGGGGCTTCTGTAGCTGGGAAGTCCCAGGATGGCTCAGGGACTCAAGTGATAACACCGGAAGTTAACACATACTGAGCATGGGGCACAGGTCGCACAAGCCTGCGTGACTGACCCGCAGACCGCCTCCAATCTGGGTTCTAGCCTCATTCCATTTTGCAGACTGAGAGGTCAAGGAGCAAGGGCTGCAGCTGGAAAGCGGCACAGCCAGGCTGAGTCCTGAAGGAAGCCTTGCCCCATCCAAATGGGTCCCACCTCCAGTGCCTTGGGGACTTGCTCTTTGCATTTCTTACATCTGCTGCCCTCTGAATTCATCCCATTCTCTGTTCCTGGGCACAGTTTTCCCACCTGCAGGGAGACAAGTGGCAGCTGAAAGCCCCCAGTGGCCGGCAGCCCCTGCTGGCTGGCCTCCTTGCTCAGGAACTCAGAGGCAAAGGCAGTCTCCCTTTCAGCTCTGCAGAGCCGGTGATGGGGTTCAGCAGGAAATGCAGGTGAGTGGCAAATGCACAGTGACAAATGGAGAATCCCAGCCACAGCCACTTCAGTGATGAGGACCAGTGTGGTCACATCCTTCAATTTTCAAGAAAAGCTGGAAATCTGGATTTTTAAAAAATTAAAGTTTCCAGAGCCTGGGGTGCTCTAGCCCATCTAGTAAATGGGTCCGCTCCCTTGTAGAGTAGGCTCCATGACTGACAGCCACCCACCCCCGACCACGTGTGTATGGAAAGCCCCTAAAGGGAAGTTATTGTATAAACTCCAGGACTCCTGTCTGAATCCACAGTCCCATACACCAAAGCATCAGAGGAAAAAATGTTCCATTCAAAAATTAACGTTGCTCGTTTTTCAGAACAGCTTCAAGCTGAGATGGACATCCCGGGCCACTGTGAGCCAGCCTCCTCTGAGGAATGTTCTGTGGTCAGAAATCAGGGAACCCTCTGAAGGTGAGTTGCAAGCTTGGTTTTCATTTCCTATTTAAATTGTAGCCTGTCTGATGAAATAAATACAAAGGAACCAGATTCGACCCCTCTGTGACATTCGCTTATTATACTAAGAACTTTGCCCGCAAGGCATCTTTTCTCGGGCCAGGGTCTGGACTAGGATTAGCAACTTTTTGGCCCTTTCTAATCTGGGTTCTAACTACGTAGCTCATCTGAAGGAAAACATGGTGTGTGTACACATGATTCGTGGCAGAGTTCAAATTGATAATTGGATAAAGCTGCCGGCGTAAATCTGGTGAATATTCTTACCCTTGTTAGAGACGATCATTTTGAGGGAAGGCCTGGGTTGATGCTCTCCCTGTGTGAGACAGTGAGTTGGGTATGGCAGGAGTCCCTTCTGACCTCAGTCTTCTCCCCGTCACAGAGCCTGCAATCACATCAGTACTAGCTTAAGGCATTGTGGGTCCATGCTAACTTAAATTGGTTACACTAAACTGGGAGAACTGAGTATTATTACATATAACATGACCTGCTCTGTGCTGCTGTTTACCCTGCTTATCCCTTCATTTCATAACAAATTTAGTAATGGGCATTGTTTGCCTATTTGTTCAGAGATGGAAACTAAGTATAAAGGGCTTGCAGTGAAGCTGAGAGTCTAAGGTGTGTACATGATAGCTGACTTGTGGCCAAGGCAAGATGCCTTTGGCTACAACTAATAGATACCCTGAGAACTTATTACCAAACATAGCCATAAGTCCAGAGGATGGATGGCCCCAGGGCTGGTTAGTTGCACACTCAAATGTTGTCCTCAAGAATTCAAGCTTGTTCTGTCTGTTTCCATTCCCGGCAGGTCGGCCTTGACTTCAGTCCCAAGAGTTTGCATGCCGCAAAGGAAAGTAGTCAGGGTGCACCTGTAGATGGTCATGCCCTCATTTCACACTTGATTTTGAACATTCTGTACCTCAGATTCTCTTGTTTTTCCTATGAAATGACATTAGTAATACCCATTTTATTGCAATTAGCATAGAGATTGAGAAGGTTCTTAGCTCAGGCTTTGGATAGGATGTGCGTATTAGGCAGGGCTGGTGAACCAGTGAGAATTTTCTCCATTGAAAGTGACTCACGTCCTGTTTTCCCTCTCTGGGTTATGTTCTGGGTGTAGATTGAGAGCGTGGATTTGGCAATATAGTTCCATCACTTATTAGCTGTGTGATTGTTCACCAAAATGAACTGAGATGCGTTTGCCCAGTGCAGTAATGCCAGCCACTGGCGGAGATTTGTAGCAAGAGAAAAAGGAACTTATTGATTGCATGGCACCAAGAAAGGGTACCAGGCAGCTCAGCTCATTGCTTAAGACCAGAACTCCCAGATGGCTTACAAGCAAGGGGCTTTAAAGGCAGGAGTACATTTCTGGAAAGCAGAAGTTGTAGGAAAAAACTGTACATTCATCTATGGAGGTTATGCATTGGTTTGGAATAAAAAGTTGGGATATCTTGAAGTGGGGGGTTATGGGTAATAGGTGGATTCAGAGATTCTTTGATTAGCAAGTTGGCCTTATTGAAAACTTGACATCGGTGGAAAGGAATGTTATGGTTTGGCCTGAGAGTGTGACTCTCTCTAGGCCCCTAGGGAAGAAATTTAGAAAAAAGAATGGCGGTCAGAATTCAGTCTTTAGTTCCCCCTATCTGAGGTCTATGTGATAGTGGTGGGCATTTTCCATCTGGTGGGGGTTTCTGAAAAATAACTTAAGAACACATGCAAAGGTATTAGCTTTTCGTTTTTACAGGGAACTAAGACACCTTGTGACTCTGACTTGCATAGGAGACTACTGTTATTATCTTCTTGCTTATCACGTTGTCCATTCACTTTTCAAGATTAGCTAGGTGCCTGCAATTTCTCTTGAAGGTACTCAAGTATTTTCTTTTCTTTCTTTCTTTCTTTTTTTTTTTTTTGAGACAGAGCCTCAAGCTGTTGCCCCCGGTAGAATGCCGTGGCATCAAATCTCACAGCAACCTCCAACTCCTGGGCTTAAGTGATTCTCTTGCCTCAGCCTCCCAAGTAGCTAGGGCTACAGGCACCCCCCAGGCCCAGCCATTTTTTGGTTGTAGTTATCATTGTCATTTGGCAGGCCCAGGCCGGATTCGAACCTACCAACTCTGGTGTATGTGGCTGGTGCTTTAGCCACTTGAACTACAGATGCCAAGCCATAGGACTCAAGTATTTTCTTTGGGAGTCAATTTCTATGCTTGAGGGGCCCGGCAGATCCCTAAAAGGGGTCTTTGCTCCATCTCATGAGGTTGTAAGGATTACTTAATGTCTTTTTGTCTCAGTTTCTGCATCTTTAAAATACCACATATTAGAAGCTCCCTCCGAAGGTTGCTGTAAGGATTAAATAAATTATTATGTATTTTATTTTATTTTTTTAGACAGAGTCTTATTCTGTCACACTGTATAGAGTGCAGTGACATCACAGCTCACAGCAACCTCAGGCAATTCTCTTGCCCTTCCAAGTAGCTGGGACAACAAGTGCCTGCCACAACATCTGGCTAGTTTTTCTATTATTAGTAGAGGCAGGATCTCACCTTTGCCCAGGCTGGCCTGGAACCTGTAAGCTCAAGCAATGCACCTGCCTTGGTCCCCCAGAGTGCTGTGGTTACAGGCATGAGCCACCATACTCAGCCTTAAATAAAGTAATATAGGGGAATCCTCGGCACGGGGCCTGGCCTGTTGTAAGAGTGCAATAAGCCATAGTTATTAATGTTATTCTCCAAGCCGTCTGCTCTTAGAGGGGACATGGATGAACCAGCTCTGATGTGATGTCTGACAGCTTGGAGTATCAGAGAGAGGTCTACCCCTCCCTCTCTGATCCTGAGGCCTGACTCCTGGCTTTGGTGTGACATCATTTTTCCAGGCTGAGATGCAGCAAGGCCCTGTGACAGGGTGCTGTGGCCAGCCTCTCACCCGGACCTCCCTGGGGCTGTGAAGAAGGAGCAAGTGTATGAAGGAAGTTAGGAGAAACTGGACCGCAGGAAGAATGGCGGGTGTGCTGAGGAAACAGTCCTACCGATGACCCAGTGTGTTGTGTGGTTCCTGTCTGAAGCCAAAGGAGTTGTGATTTGGGTTGAATGTGTTGAATATATTAGATGCCATATTAACAGCTGTGGTTGTAACGCATACTTGAATCATAATGTAATCCTCATTCTCAGCTCCAGATTGTGATCACATTTCTAACCATTTTCTTTGTATTTGATAGTTTTTATATTCATGAAAAAAAAATTTTGCAAGTGCAAATACTTTCAGAGAGTAACTACACTTTAAGAGACATAAAAAAAACTCTTCGCTTATTGTTTATTATGTTAACATTGTACATAATAAAAAATATGTGCAAATTGGAAATATAGGGAGCATCAAAGTCTGTCTCATCAGGGTTATGTTCTCTTGTGCGCCGCTTAGAAAACAAGTGAAGCACTTAAGCCAAAGTGGCTGAGTCCTCTCCCACAAAGCCCTGGGCTGCTTTCCAGCACTGAGCTTGTCACAGGGCTCCGCCTCCCCCAGCAGACTGTAGGGTCTTCAGGTGTAAAGATTCAGCTCTATTCACTTTTGTGTTCTCAGCCCCTCTGCAGCTTCATAACCATAATTCAAACAAAACTGACAGCATATATCAGAACACATTTTCCTTCCTTTCTCCCCTCTTTCCTCCCTCCCTTCCTTGTGACAGAGAGAGTTTCTCTCTCTCCATTGCCCTAGCTAGATTCAGTGGCATCATCAGACCTCACAGCAATATCAAACTTCTAGGCTCAAACAATCCTCGTGCCCAAGTCTCTCAGAAAGCTGGGACTACAGGCACCTGCTACCATACCTGGCCAATTTTTCTATGTTTTGGTAGAGATGGAGGTCTCGCTCTTGTTTAGGCTGGTCTTGAACTCCTGAGCTTAAGGGATCCTTCAGCCTTGGCATCTAAAAGTGCTGAGATTGCAGACATGAGTCACCGTACCTGCCTGCCTGCCTGCCTGCCTGCCTTTCTTTTTTCCCCTCCCGCTTGGTTTACTTTCTTCTTCCTTCATATTTACTTTTAATTGTTTATATTTATCATGTACAATATGCTTTAAAATATGTATACATTGTGGAATGACTAAATCAAGCTAATTAGCATATGCATTACCTCACATACTTACCTTTTCTGATTTTTCTGATGGAAACATTTAAAATGTATTCTCTTGGCAATTTTTAAGAATATAATACATTGTTATTAAATAGAGCCGTCGTGTTGTACAATTGATCTCTTGAACTCATGAGGGCTGTCCAGAGAGTATCTAGCCACTGCTAACACTGGTTTTTCATAGTGCATGGCTGGATACTTTCTGGACAGCCCTCTTTTCCCTTCTTTCTAACTGAAATACCTTATCCTTTAATCCACATCTTCCCAACACCTCTCCCCCATCCAATCCCTGGTAACCAACATTCTACTCTGTACTTCTCTGAGATTGCACGTATGAGTGAGATCATGTAGTACTTTTCTTTCTGTGCCTGGTTTATTTCACTTAATATAATGTCCTCCAAGTTCATCTATGTCCTCCGCTATAACAGGATTTCCTTCTTTTTAAAGGCTGAATAGTATTCCATTGTGTGTGTTTGTGTGTATCACGTCTTCTTTATCCATTCATCCTTTGATGGACTCTTAGGCTGATTCTGTATCTTGGCTATTGTGAATGGTGTGAACATGGGAGTGCAGGTATCTCTAAGACATATTTAGACACACCAATTTCATTTCCTACAGATGTAAGAAACTGACTATGCCAGAATTTTTTAAATCAATGAATAACACAGAAACTTAAGCCTTTGTTAAAGCTCCCAAGTTTGAAATTGTTGTATGAGGAAGAGGTCCCACAACAGACAGTTCTGGGGGCCCATCCAAAAGCTCAGTTGTTGCTCTTAGTTAGCTCCTTGCCTCAAAAGAAAAAAAAAATGTCTCCTGCATGTAACAAATGAAAGGTAGGATTGGTAGGGCCAGGGATGTGGCTCACACCTGTAATCCTAGCACTTTGGGAGGCCAACACTGATGGATTTCCTGAGCTCACAGGTTCAAGACCAGTCTAAGCCAGAGAGAGACCTTGTCTCCAAAAATGGCCAGGCATTGGGATGGGCACCTGTAGTTCCAGCTGCTCGGGAGGCAGAGGCAAGAGAATCACTTGAGCCCACGAGTTTGAGGTTGCTATGAGTTGGGATGCCATGTGTTGCACTCTACCGAGAGCAGCAAAGTAAGACACTATCTCTAAAAAAAAAGAAAAGACAGGTAAGATTGGGGTGGAGATCATAGCCCATCCCACCATGGATGTTTTTCCAAAAGGAAAAATTGCCTGGATGGTGGCTGGTGATCTGAGTGTACTATTCAGCTTGAACCCAGTTTTCAGCTGGACAATCTGGACCAGCTGTGTCTGTCTCTTCCCCAGGTCTGAGGAGGTTAAGTTCACAGGTGATCTCCTTGGGTTCCTATTAATAAAGACCATGACCAAGGACTCAGGGACAATGCACCACAAAAGACTCCCTTGGTTGTTGAGCAGAGTTTGGATCTTGGAGCTGGGTCCTTGCTGAACTGTGAGCACAGTGTTCTGGAGGATTCTGTGCTCAGGGGCAGCCATTGGGCTGGTGGCACATTGAGAATGGGACCAGCTGGGGATTGGGCTCACTCTTGGATACTGAATGTTTTATTCAGCGGGCAAAAGAAGTGCTCAGGCATATGAACAAAACCTTTAGATTCTGCTTAGGGGTTAACTCTCACCTTCTTCCTCATGCTCTGAACATAGCCACAGGCATTTGGAATGTGGCCCATACAATCATATCATTGGTGACGATGGAATCCAGGCCACCCCAAAAAATCAATGAATCCCTAACAAGGTACAACTGGCTGTTGGGACTTGTCTCCAGGATTGTGACATTACCAGCTGGGTAAATATTCTTTGTCTAAATGCACTCATATTAATGTGGAAGTCATTTCCTTCCCAGTGAAAAGGCTCTTTACAAGACTGTTCTTTATATTCATACCTAGAGACTGAAAAGGTGGTACTGTCTGAGTATTGAGGGTCTCATGGAGACAAGTTATGGTGTCTGGGCATTATGCTGCAGGCCCTGTCTAGCCCCTGGGTCTGTGGTTAAGGCCTGGAGGGGTGGGACAGGACAGCAGATGTGGGTGGAGGGCAAGGGGAGGTGGGGCTAGGGTATGTGGGTGTAGTGGGTTGGAAAGTGACCCCATAAAGATATATCCAAATCCTCACCCTGGTACCTGTGAGTAAGACCTTATTTGAAAGTAGTCTGAAAATGCAAGCTAGTTGAAGATCTCAAGATGAGATCATCCTGAATTTAGGGTAGACCCTAAATCCAATGGCTGGTAGGTATCCTTGCAAGAAAAAGGAGGGGGGATTAGAGAGGGAGACAAGAGGGAGGAAAGCCCTGTGAGGTTGGAGGCAGAGATGGGAGTGATGCTGCCACAGCTGGGGAATGCCAGGGACCACCAGAAGCTGGGAGAGGCAAGGAGGACATTCTCCCCTGGAGCCTCAGGGAGATCGTGGCCCAGTAAGATCTTGAACTGTTGGTCTGCAGAACCGTGACAGAAGCATATTTTCTATTGTTTTGAGCCACTGAGTCTGTGGCAATTTGTTATGGCAGCCCTAGGAAAAGAATTTACTAGGGGAGATCTGGGAAGAGAAGAGGCAAGAAGACAGAAAGTTGAGGAGGTGGAGCAGAGACAGCCATGCAGGCTGAGGAAGGGAAGTGCAGAACCACCCCTCTTATGAAGGCAGTAATTCTCTCATGAGCTACTGATTGAAACCTAATCATCTCCCACAGACCCCATCTCCAAATGCCATTGCTTTGGCGGCAGGATGTCAGGATATGAATTCTGGGAGAAAACAATCCAGTTCAAATCACCACCTGTCACGCCAACCACCACTACATAGATGTCTCAGGATTGACTGGCAGTTTAGTGCCAGAAGTGGACCAAACCATGCTGTAGCAAAAAGACAAAAACATTGTTGATTGAAGAGTAATTTAACTGGGAGCAGGGAGGTTATATTGAGAATCAAAGAGAGACATACTTGGCTTGGGTTTAACTAGGCTCAAACTAAAGACTAACCCAGCAGTCTGTGTGGAGAGGAGGGAGGGTGGGCAGTCGTTCCTCAGACCTGGGATTGGAGACTGAGGGGTTATCTATCTCCCACTTCTGGCATCTTCTTCCAGAAGGAATTCTCTGACTAGTTACCCTCCCATTTGGGGCTAAGATTCCTTTAACTCGTATGTAAAATCCTAAACCTTAGAAACTTGGAATAAGACTCTCTTTAGAGATACAGCCTCCAAAGAGGCAATTAAGTTAATAAGACCCCCAGTAGGATGGGTGCCCTTATCAGAAGAGGAAACAAAGAGACAGATATGTACCAGGGAAAGACGTTGTGAGGAGACAGGAAGAAGACAGCCATCCACAGCCAAGGAGAAAGGCCTCAGAAAAAAAATCAACCCAGCCAACACCTTGATCTCTGACTTCTAAACTCTAGCCCTGTGAGAAAATTAACTTTTGTTTAAGCTACCCAGTCTTTATGGGTTAAGTTACGGCAGCCGGGATAACTAATAGACCTGACCAGAGTACAAGAGCTTCAAGTAGAGCTCTACAAATGGACCCCTGATGGGCAGACTACTCCCCTCCAGCCCTGTTCTGCCCTCAGCAAGTCAGACACCAGGGTAGGGTGACTGGAAAGAGGCTTTGAGCCTCCAGTTATGTGCTGGAATCTCTCCGTTCACATCCTTCCAACTGTGAGACCTCCAGTTACTCAATCTCTTTGAGACTTGGTTATCCATAAAACTGGAGGTAATAAAGGCTTCCCAGAGCTGTGTACATGAAGTGAACTAACAAAGGAAAAGGATTTAATATACCTCAGGCTCAACCTCTCTAGCATCTTTTCCAGTTTTATCTATTACAGGGGACCTTTGCAGTGTTTTGCAGCCCACCCTGGACAGCCTATCACTTTGGAGGAAATACTGAGATCTGTGGGAAGTTGGGCCCTGTCTCCCATGATGTGCAGATGAGTCTTCTAACCACTTTTCTTTTGGAAGTGAGGACAGGCAGTATGACCAGTTCAGCCATACTCTCCCCGTCAAACCTTGGGCTGCTGAGGGAGTGACATATGGAAAGCACGGAGGGGACAGTAGAGACAAGACATCAGAGGTGTGGCAAAAAGGGCCAGTGACCTGGTGGCTGGCGAGTGTCCCTTGCACAGTGATATTAGTGGTATCCCAAATAACAAGTCCTGTGGGTGACTTTCCTGTGTGCTTGGCTAATCATCTGCTCTATGTTTCTGCTCATTTCCAGACTCTTTAGGCTTCCCACTCATTCTCTGTATTGCCTTCCATTAATTTATTTCTTTAAATTCTTCTGATAAATTCTTTTTCTGCTCAGGTTAGAATTGCTTGCTGTTAAGTACTCTGATTGGCCCATCTCTGTGTGTGTTCCTGTTTGCACTCAGTCTTGTACTCTGCTTTGTCCTTTGGGGTCCTGCTCTCTGTTGGCAATTAGATTGGAAAGTTATCTAATGAATCATTTCACACTAAGATGAGAAATATTTGCACTAAGTAGTAATTTTCTCAAAGACACTTGCATTTAAAAAAAGGAAAGGAAATAGATGAGGCTAAGCAGTCAGCATTGCATTTAACAGGCAGTGGGAAAGTTAATCTTTAAGGCTAAATCCCTATGCATAGAGAACGTACCAAACCCTGGAGTCATGGAATTTTTCTAGGCTTTATCTCGTCCTACGGCTGAGACCCATTCATTTGAGTGGGCACCTCCCCCAGGCATCCTCCTCTGACATGGGTGGTAAGCTGTCTTTCAGGTTTGTGATTTGTTTAGATTTTTCTGCTTTAACTAGAAGGCTCTGAATTTCTTGAACATCCACTTAGGTGTCTGGTTGACCAACACATTTGTAACAACAAATGTAAAGGTGACATTTTGCCAAATGAGGAAGGGGGAGCTGGGAGAGGACAAAGGGGCATTTTCCTAAATGTCTTATCTCTGTTCAGTTTGATGACATGTAGCCTAAGAAGAGGACTTGTAGGCAGGTCCAGTAGCGCAAAGTGGGGGTGAGCACAAGTGCAGATTGCAGATTCCAAGAGAACTTGTTCCCACATGCAAATCTCTGGTCAGTTCTTTTAGCCAGTCAACAGCTACTGCCCCCTTCTGCCCAAAGTGTGTTCACTACAACTTTAATCAGCTTAATGGCCTCAGGTATGGAGAAAGAGGGAATCTAGGCCAGAGGATGGGGAAAGGTCAAGAGCCCAGGGTGGCCAGGAAAAGGGCATTCTTCATTAATTTGTAAATTCTAAGTAGAACCTGAGTGTGAAGAGCCAAGAAGGACAAATTGTGATATGAAGCAAAGAGATAGGACTGATTTATGGCAGACAGCACAATCCCATCATTGGGCTCTTTATTTATGATGACAACAATTGTGATGATCCACTTTTTCATGAAATAGGGGGCCTTGCCTGCCTGCCAAGATGTAGTCTGGAAGATGAGGTAGACATCCGAAGGACTGACTTTAGAGTCAACCGACTGCGCTTGGTAAATCTCACCAGGGCTTTGAAACAGACTCTGAGCTTTTGGGACATCATTGACTTGTCTTAGAAGGCAATTCTGGCTCTGAGGCTGGGAAGCATTCTGAGGTGCTTTTCAAATGCCAGTTCATGCCACTTCCAGAACAGTTTTCTGCTGGGCAGGCTCTGGGCTACAAGAGCTTCATTGGCTTCCCCAAGTCCATCACCTGCAGACGTGATGAATGTTTCTGCACAGAATCTCTCTCCCTCACTTTCCCCTTCCACAGGCCCTACTTTGTTCATTCCCTTTCTGCTTCAGTTATGAAAACAGGCTCCTCACAAATCCTTCTCTTTCTAGTTTCTTCTCCTTAGCTCTATCAGTCCTTTCCATGATTTCCAAATAATATTTTTAAACATCTAAGCTTCCACATTATCTATAAAATATTAAACCTGAGCCTCAAGATCTTACTCAGCTGGGCTCAGTTAAGCACACCTGTAATCCCATCACTTTGGCAGGCCAAGGTGGGAAAATGGCTTGAAGCCAGGAGTTTCAGGCCATCCTATGCAACATAGTGAGATCCCTTCTCTACAAAAAATAAAAAAATTAGCCAGGTGCCGTGTTGTGGGCCTGTAGACCTTGCTACTTAGTAGACTGAAGTAGGGGCATTGCTTGAGCCCAGGAGCTAGAGGCTGCAATGAGCTATGATTGGGCCACTGCTCTCCAGCCTGGATGACAGAGCAAGACTGTCTTAAAAAAAAAAAAAATCTTAATCCGGTATTCAATCTGGGCCCTTATTAGACTTAGAGGAATAAGAAGAGAATTTTAATTAGTTGTGGTTTTTAGGCTTCCAAGATTTTAGCAGATGTTGATAAAGAATAATGGAATTGGAAATGTTGCCACTGGCTGGATGTCCTTCTTCTTGAGAAATGTCCAAAGACTCTCAAAATTATAATTTTTACCACTAAAAAAACTACAGGTCCTGTGGAGACATATTATACTGTTTTCTTCTTTAGGTGTATAAGCCATATGACCACAATATTATGTGGCCAAATGACCTCTGAGGGATGCTCCTACATGTTACTAACTCAGTGGCGGGATGTTATAGCTGCAAAGGTGGATGTAGAAAGCCAGGGTGGTGATCCTGAGACAGAAGCCTTGAGAAGATTCTGCCCCTTCTAGCCTGTGCTCAAACACTAGCAGCAACCACACACACAGAGCACACAACCACACAGACGCACACCTAGCCCCTTACACACACCACCTCATTAATCCTCTTAGATTTCCAGAGCAATCATTTCACTATTGGGTTGCCTTGTTCTTTGGACTTCAGTTTTTCTTGTCCAGACAGTGGGCGTGCCTCAAAGGAGCACAGCTTGGCAAGGGAAGAAGAGCTAATCTAGGTAGTCATTTTGTGGCATTCTCCTCTTTGCTTTTTTTTTTCTTCCATTTGCACTCCAACATAGCCAAAGGTTCCTCAAACCTTCAAGGCCCACCATCCAATAATCATCACTTTCAAACATCATTCAGAGATGTCATCATGCAAAGATGCAAAAGCTATCGATAGTTGATTAAGATGCTCCATTCATTCCTGGATTAGACTAGAAACTTTCTCATCACCAATTATGAGCATCAGTGTAGGCATGCTTAAATTTCGCTGTGTTTTGGGACTAGTCATTTTGTGGAGAGACACAAAGATGTGAGAAATAAATTGAAAAAAGGTCTGTAGCAACACATTTATACCATAAAAGAGTAAGTTATTAGGTGTTAGAAAAATATAAATGTTGCAAACAATGTGTTTTATATACTGCTGCCAAGAATAAAAATATGCCAAATGTTGGGGGGAAAAGGTGTTGGTTAATTAGATTTCTGGCTGGCCCCCTCCCCATAGCTCTTACCACTGCTGGGCTATTTTATAGGGCAGTAACCCAGTCACCAAAGCAAAGAGAATTCAAACAGAGGCCTTGGAGGATATGCCAACTTGGGGACTAATTATTGCCTCGTTAAACAGTAAGATGGGGTTATTGTAAATTTGGGGGCATGGTAGTTAAAATGTACTTTTAAAAATAAGGTTCTACAAACCAAGAATTTCCCAAATTCAAGAAATAGCTGAAAGAGTAGTTTACAGATATGCACTTTCCCCATGGAACCAGATTGTGAAACCAAAAAAGGGAATGGGATGATGTTAAATGGGAAACAGAATAAAGGCAACCCTTCCAGATGGTTTTCTGGAGATTCCTTTCGAACCGGCCACTCACCAGTCAGTGCTACCAAATGACCCATGTATTAGATTTTTAGGATTGCCACAACCAAATCGCATACACTGAGTCGCTTAAAATGGGAGAAATCTATCTTTTTATAGTCCTGGAAGCTACAAGTCTGAAAGCCAGATGTCAGAAACACCATTGTCTCTCTGAAGGCTCTAAGGGAGAATCATCATTTGTCCCTTTTAGCTTCTGGTGGTTTCCAGAAATCCTGGGCATTCCTTGGCTTGTGGCAGCATCATTTCAGTCTCAGGCATCACGTGGCATTCTCACTGCATGTCTGTCTATGTTTACATTTTTCTTCTTTTCACAAGGGCATCAGGATTGCATTAGGTGTGCCTTAACCCAGTATATCATCTTAATTTGACTACATCTGAAAAGATTCTATTTCTATTGATAATAGCTACATAATAATAGTAATAATAATAAGGCTTCTGGAAACGTCCTCATGGAAAACACAGTGTAGGAAGAAATCTCTATTCAAGAATATTTACAAATTTTATAAGAGAGATGAGTTTGAGGTATTTAAACCAAGGCCACTTCCCCTTTTCCCACTCCCAGCTCAGAAGGGTAGAGATTTGCTATAGCCAAAAACATGGGACTTGCTCTGTCCCCAGCACATAGACAGCTTGCTTCCTTGGAGGAGGAGGAGGCCAGTGCTTCTCATGTTGCTCCAGCTATCTGTTGCTGAGGCTATCTCAGATGAGGCAGTTGAGAGGCAGGGGCCACCCAGCCCCCACTAATGGAATGGAGGGGCTACCTTGGTGCAGCATGTGAGGAATATTGCTCCCATCACTCTTGCCCTGGCTTTCAAGGTGGTGGTTCCATGTTGGAAGATTCAAGCTATGAGGATTTCTGGCTGCCCCCAAGTCCTCCACCAAGCACTCAGATCCTTGAATGGGGATGTAATGTAGAGAGAAACTTGCCATTGTCTCCACCCACTTCCCCCCCCTCCCCCCGGCTCCCAAGCCCTGGCCCAGATATTTTGCTAGAAGGTAGGGAAGAAGCAGTAGTTTACAAAAAAGATAATTCCTAACATGCTCCCAAATGAAACTGACTTCATTTTCAACAGAGCCTGGAGAAAGTTAAGCCTAAGAGGATTCTCAAAAAATAAGTTTTTCTTCTAAGGGGGAAGCTTTAGATTATCTACTGGCTTCATATTAGTATTGAGTACATTGGATAATTGGATAATTGCTTTTCCATTCTTGTGATACTTTACTAGAAAGGATGTGTGTACCCCAACTTTAGCCTGAAATAAATTTACTTTTCAAAAAAAAACATAGTGGAGGGTATGCTGAAGGGCAACTGTAAGAGGTTCACGTGGAAGCTAAACTATAGCCTACTAGTTTATAGAAAAGAACCTAGAATAAGTTACCTGGGAAGAAGCCTCCTAGGAGGTCAGAACAAACATCAAACACTGACCTTGGAAACCATTTCTTCACAGGAATCACAGTTTAATCAGATTAATTTTCGGAGCAATTTGTGTCCCCCCTCCCCCTCCCCGGGCCCAGACATTGTTGGAAACAATAGAGTAATCAGCAACCAATTAATAGAGCTTAACAGCTGAATGTGGTCAGGGATGCATTAAGGAGCCTTGGCAAAACCATCGTCTTCCCAGCATGACTGGTCATATCCAAACCTGTACCTCTTTAAGGAGCAGTCTGAGAAGCTTGACACTGTGGGAGGGGAAATATGAGGACTGTCCAGAAAGTATTCAGCCATATGATATGAAAAATAAAGATATCTATGGCTAGATATATTACGGACAGCCCTTGTATACAGTTGACCCTTGAACAATTTGGATTTAAGTTGTTTAAGTCCACGTTCTTCATCTGACAACCCTGAGAGAGCAAGACCAACCCCTCCTCATCCTTCTCCTCCTCAGCTCATTCAGTGAGAAGATGATGAGGATGAAGACCTTTAAGATGATCCACTTCTACTGGATGAATAGTAAATACATTTTCTCTTCCTTTTGGTTTTCTTTATAACATTTTCTTTTACCTAACTCACATTATTGTAAGGATACAGAATGTAATACATATAATACACAAATGATGTTTCAATTGCTCATGTTATAAGTCAGTAGTAGGCTAGTAGTTTAAGTTTGGGGATAGTCAAAAGTTATGCACAGATTTTTGACTACATAAGGGGTCAATGCCCCTAACCCCTGTATTGTTTGGTGTCAACTGTACTTCATGAAAATAATCCAGTCATTAAACAAATAAAAAAGCAAATAACAATACAAGCCCTGAACATGGTGAAGACCAATTCCTAGTCCTAGTTACTAAAATTAATTATCTAAAATGTCTACTTTCCAACAAAAAAAAATTACACAGCATACAAACAAACAAGAAAGTATGACCCAAATACCTGAGGAGAAGTAGAAAAAGAAACTGTCAGGAATGACAAATGTCATATTTATCAGAGAAAGATCAAAAAGATCCATGATAAGTATGTTCACAGAGTGAAAGGAAGGCATGACTAAACATGTAAATATAATGATCATGTTGCACCCAATAAAGAGACAAAAGTTGTTAAAAAAATCAAATGGGAATTCTGTAATTGAAAAGCACCATAACTGAAATAAAAAATTCACTAGATGGGTTAAGGGTAGATTTCATTGGCTGAAGAAAAAATATGCAAACCTGAAGATAGACCAATGGAGACTATGCAAGTTGAAGAATTAAAGAAAGAATGAAGAAAAATGAAAAGCACTTCAGAAAAATGTGAGACAACATTAAGCATATCAAAAGACATGCAATGGAAATACTGTAAGGAAAGGATTGAAAGGAACAGGAAAAATATTTGAAGAAATAATGGCTGAGAACTTCCCAAATTTTATTGAGAAACGTTAATCTGTAGTTTTCTTTTCTTATAATGTTTTTGTCTGATTTTGGTATTACCTGAAGGATAATGAGTTAGGAGATATTTCCTCTGTGTCCATCTTCAGAAAGAGTACACAGGAAATTGGTATAATTTCTTCTCTAAATGTTTGGTGGAATTCACCAGTGAACCCATCTGGGCCTAGTGCTGTTTTGAAGGTTATTGTTGATTCAATTTCTTTAATAGATATAGTCCTATTAAGATTGTTTATTTCTTCTTAGTACATTTTGGCAGATTGTATTGTATTATTCAAGGTGCTGGTCAAATTTTTTTATTACATTACCAAACTTGTGGGCATGGAGTTGTTCATAGTATTACCTAATTTACTGAAAAACAATGACCTACACATCCAGAATGTTCAAAAACTCCAAGTTGGATAATACAAAGAGACCCCCAAACAGATGTGCCATATGAAAAATACAGAAAGGTAAAAATAAGAAGAAAATCTTAAAAGCAGCAAGAGAAAGATGACTCATTACTTATAAAGAAACCTCAATAAGATTAATACTTCTCAGCAGAAACAATGAAAGCTAGAAAGCAGTGGAATAAAATGCTCATTGCAAGATAAAAAAACAAACCCTCTATGTCAAATATTCTATATCCAGCAAAGCTATCTTTAAAAATTGATTGTAAAACAAAGACTTCCCAGATAAACAAAATGTGAGAGAATTTGTGCTAGCATATCTACCTTACTAAATAATAAAGGAAGAAATAATAAAGGAAGTTCTTCAGGCTGAGAACAAGTGACCAAAAAAGGTAATTTGAATTCACCAACAATAGACTGCTTAAGCAGCATAGGTAATTATGTCATTATAAAAGACGGTTTAAATGCATATTTTTAAAATTGGGATAAAATAATTTGTACATAATGCCCTTTGGGGTCTATAGTGCATAACAATGTATGTGCTAGAGACAATTCAACAAATAGCAGTTTCAGACTTTAATACTCCACTTTTAATAATGGATAGAACAACTAAACAGAAGATCATCAAGGAAACAGAAAACTTGAACAATACTATAAACCAAGTCGACCTAATAAATATCTATAGACCACACCATGCAATAAACAGACTAGAATATATGTTTTTCTCAAGTGCACATGGATCAGTCTCCATGTGATAGATCACATGCTGGGCTATCAAACTTCAATAAATTCAAAATGCAGAAATAATACAAGTGTGTTCTCTAACCACAGTGGAATGAAGGCAGGAAAGAACTTGGGAAACTCACAAATAAGTGGAATTTAAACAACACACTTCTAAATAACCAGTGGATCAAAGAATAAATCAAAAGGAAAATCAGAAAAGAGACTGGGATGAATGAAAATATAGACACAGTTTAGCATAACTTTTGAGATGTGGCTAAAGCAGTGCTTACAGAGAACTTGACAGCTATCAGTGCTATACCAATAAAGAAGAAAGATTTTTAAATCAATAACCTGAACTTCTACCTTAAGATACTACAGGAAGAGGAGTAAACTAAATGTGAAGTAAACAGAAAAAGAAAATAAAGATTAGAGAAGAATTTAATGAAATATAGCAGAGGCAAATCGTTGAAACCAAAAGCTCAGTCTTTGAAAAGTTCAACGATATTGATAAATAAGCCTTTAGCTAGAATGACAAGAGATTTGTCAATTAATAATTTGTTATTAATATTCCAAACAAAAGAAGGAGCACTACCACTGATTTTATGGAAATAAAAATCATTATAAAGGAATACTATAAACAATTGTACTTTAACAAATAAAATGACAGATGAAATAGGCAAATTCTTAGAAAGACACTAACAAAACTGGAAAAAAGATAGACAATCTGAATAGACCTATAACCAGTGAAGAAATTGAATTAGTAAATAGAAAACTACCCAAAAGAAAGGCTCAGGCCTAAGAGCCTCAGCACTGTCTCCTACCACAAATTTAAAGAAGAATTAATACCAATTCTTCACAAAATTGTTCAAAAAATAGATGAGAAGGAAATATTTACCAGTCATTTCAGAAGGCCAATATTACCATTTTCCACAGTGTCCAGGCCTGTCTCTACCAACCTAAAGTCCCAGGAGGCTGAGAGGACCAAGGAAGAGGCTGACATATCCATCCAGTTTTTCAGAAAGAAATATTTAATAGGAATTTAAGAATAGAAGCCGTGCCTTGGGATGGCCAGAGGAGAGACAGTAGATCCCTGTGCCATAAAGGGAAGGAATATGTAGTTCTGTAGGGCAATTTCTCTTTCACCCTCAGAGGAAGGCCAGAATGCTTTGTGAATCTGGCTAAGAGCAAGATTTGAGGTAACAGTACAGAAAGTAGAAATCTAGAGGCATTCCTGGTGCAGGTTTTAATCAGAAGTCAACATGGTTGATTAGCTTTTAAGATAGAGTTGCTTTCACCTTGAAAATTTGATACCAAAACCAGAAAAAGACATAGAAGAAAAGAAATTATAGATCAATATTTCTTATGAATGTGGACACAAAAATCCTTAACAAAATATTAGCAAACCAGATACAGAAAAAGAATATTGTAAAACACATAAAAAGAATTATGTACCATGACCAAGTGTGATTCATCCCAGGCATCAAAGTTGGTTTAATATCTGACAATGAACGTAAAATATTATATCATTATAATAAAAATCATCATCTAATAGGTGCAGAACAAGCATTTGACAATATCCAACACCCTTTCATGATAAACAGAATCAACAAACTAAGGATAGAAGGGAACTTTTTCAAACTGATAAAAGGCATCTGTGGAAAACTCATAACCGATACTGTACTTAATGGTAGTATCTTTTCTTACCAGGGTAAGCAACAAGAGAATGATGTCTGCCTTTGCTATTTCTACTCAACATTGTGTACTTGAAGTTCTCACCAGTGCAAGAGAAAGTAATAAAAGGCACATTAATTGGAAAGAAAAAAATAAAACTCTTTATTCATAGGTGACATGATCTTATACACAGAAAATCCTCAGAAAACCACTATAAAAACTATGAAAACTAACAAACAAGTTTAGTACATTGCCAGATACAAGATTAATACACAGCAATGAATTGTATTTCTATATACTTACAATGAACAATCAAAAATGAAATTTAGAAAATAATTCTATTTTTACTACCATCAAAAAGAATACAATACATAGAAATATATTTAACAAAAGTACATAACTCATCCTCTTCAAACTATAAAACATTTTTTAAAGAAATTGAAGATGATCTAAATAATCGGAAAAATAATTTGTGGCAGTACTCCACAAAGTGACCTACAGAGCCAGTGCAATTCCCACATGAGTCCTAGCTGACTGCTTTGGATATTGACAAGCCAATTCTAAATATTGAATCGCAAAAGACCCAGAATATGTAAAACAATCTTGAGAAAGAACAATAAAGCAGAAGGGCTTATACTTCGGGATTTTAAAACTTACTCTAAAACAATGGTGATCAAGACAGTATGGAACTGGCACAAGAATGTAGACCAGTGAAATAGAATTGAGATTCCAGAAATAATCCCATACATCTCCTGTCACTGGTTTTTGCCGAGAGTGCCAAGACCATCTAATGCACGAAAGAATAGAACACTCTTTTCAACAAATGGTGCTGGGACATTTGGATAGCCATGTGCAAAAGCATTAAGTTACACTCTTACCTTACATCGTATATACATCAAGAGCACCAAAACCCAAAAGAACCCCTCCCCCAAAATGGATCAAAGACCTAAATATAAGGGCAAAGCTGTAAAACTTGTTGAGGAAAACATAGAAATATGACCTAAGATTTGGCAAAGTATTCTTAGATATGATGCTGAAAGCACTAGCAACAAAAGAAAAAATAAACAGGACTTCATCAAAATAAAAACTTTTTTTCTCAAAAGGAATCCATCAGGAAAGTGAAAAGCATAATTCACAGAATGAAAGAAAATATTTGCAAATCGCATATCTGATAAGGAATTTGTATTGAGAATATATAAAGAATTTTTTACAGTTCACTGATAAATAGCCAAATAACCCAATTTAATAATGAGTAAAGGTTCTGAATAAACATTTCACCAAGGAAGATATTCAAATGGCCAATAGCATATAAAAATATTTGATATCAGAAATGCAAATCAATACCTCTTCATACTCATTAGGATGGCTGGAATCAAAAAGTCAGACAATGACAGCTATTGACAAGAGGTGGAATAACTGGAACCCTTGTCCAGAAGAAGGAAATATGTGGAGAAAGAAGGTAGGTTATGGGTGATGGCTTAGGGCTGGAGAGGTGGGGCTGACAGGTGCAAGGTCAAAGCTAACAGGTATTGGGTTTCTTTTCAAGGTGATGAAAATGTTCTAAAATTGACTGTGCACATATCTGCAAATATACTAGAACCCACTGAATTGTGTACTTGAAATAGGTGAATTGTATCATATGAAAACTACATCTGAACTGTACCTCAATTCAGCTGTTAAAAACATCAGCAGCAAAGTAGGCAGAGTGAAAATAAAGCCCAGCACTGGGACTCCAGCCATTTAAGGTGGCTTCTCACAGGAGGGGCAGACTGACAGAGGGCGGCCGTTTGTGCAGTCCCTATAGTTGGAGGACCACTTGAGATAGGAGCGGAAGGGGCTGTTTCCGTCCAACTTCCTCTAATTGGGTGAATGCAAAATGCTTCAGGGAGTACCGCCTGCCTTCTTGTTTTCTTCCTATTCCATTATTCTTCTTCGACCCAGCTCCATAAAACCTGAAATAGGGTATCACGGGAGTAGACTGGCCCTGGTGTGAGGATGGGAAAGAAGCTCGCTTCATCTTCATCTGCCTAAGCTGGTGGTAGTGATGGCGGATCCCGCCAGGCAGGCCAGAGAACAGAAGAGCCATCTTGGACCCTTTCCCGTTACCATTAGCTCTCTCATAATTTATAAGCTCTGTGGTTTATTTGTTTTTTAAAATTCTTTCTTTTTGCTTTATATAGTGCACATTTATGTCATAATAGAGCCAGATTTTCTACAATAGGCATTTTTGTGTACTTTTGATTCAAACACAAAAAAGCTCCACTTCAATGTAACAAATAAACAACCAGCCATCACTGTGCTAAATAATCCAGGAACCTCAAACACACTTGGACTAGAAGGCACACCCTGCTCTCCCAGCTGAAGGCTCCCCCTTGAGCCCCTTCTTCCCCCAATCTCATTACAGAGCTGAAGGCAAATCACACTTTCTGCTACTAGTGTGAGTAAGTTTACCTGCCTCGGGCCCCTGATTCTGGATCTGGATATACCACTGACTTCTTTGTAGGCTGATTCAGTGCAGGACATTCTCTTGCTGTGGGCAAGATTCCCCAATTCATTGCCCATGTGCTAGAGGTTGGGGGCCAGGAGAGCCTTGTGGGAGAGCCCATCTCACAGGGTCCAGAGTTGGTTCTTACCATATGAACACTGAACTCACTCTGCCTTCTGTCCTTTTCTGTGTACTGTACTCTTCTTCTTCATTCCTTCACCCTTCTTACCTAACTACAGAAACCCACCTTGACTTCAAGTCTGCAGCGATTTGCCCTCCACCGTAGAACCTGCCTTGGCCACTTCAGTTTACAGGTAACTCCAACCCATCTTCCCTCTGTTGTTGGCCTCTCCCACCCTTCTTTGATCCACTTTGCCCAGTCTGAGATTGTTTTTATTTTTGAGACAAAGTCTTACTCTGTCACCCCAGTAGAGTGCTGTGGCATCACAGCTCACAGGAACCTCAAAGTCTTGGGCTCCAGTGATCCTGCCGCCTCAGCCTCCCAAGTAGCTGTGACTACAAGCTTCTGGCACCATGCCTAGCTATTTTTAGAGATGGGGTCTCATTCTTGCTCAGGCTGGTCTGGAACTCCTGAGCTCAAGCAATCTACCTGCCTTGGCCTCCCAGAGTGCTGGGGTTACAGGAGTGAGCCACCCTGCCCAGCCCCCCAGTCTGAAAATTGTATCTATCTGGAAGGTAAGGTCCAGTTACAGTCTTCATAGACACATGATAGCCACTCTTTCAACATCCAAGATAATACCCTCCAACCTGTTTGCACAAGAAAACCTTCCTTTTGCAAAGTCCACCACCATATGTTTGTGGGAGTGCCGAGGGCAGAGGCCCAGGGTGCATGCACTTGCCACAGTGCACGTTGCTTTCACGCATCTCCCATTGACCAGGACTATACCATGCAGGGGAGGCAGGAAAATAAAGCATTTATTTGGAGAGCCATGCACCCAGTTAAATTTCAGGGCTTCTCAAGTCCTACTGGCCAAAATAACTGGAAGCGTGGAAGCTCCTGAATGCTCCTTGACTGGTCTGGATGCTTGAGGGCTTCAGGTTAGGTCCTGGTTGGTTGTTTGCTGGAGGAAGGGGCACTCAGCTAGGACCACGGAGAGAGAGAGAACTTACTGGGCAGGTTTCTGCAGCAGCTGGTGCCTCTGCTGAGCTGCCCTTGGGAGACTGAACAGCGGGCATGCTGTCCCTAGGACAGCCCCCTGGGAGGCATGGGGTGCTCCTTCAGCCCTTCACCCTAATTCTCTGTTTCACACAGCAGAGACCATATGGTACCTTTTCCTAAGAATTTACTGAAGTTTGAGAAGATAGGATGGAACTAGAACACAAGAGAACTTGCAGTGAATGCACAGCCCCGGACCTTCTAGGCTCTTTATCAGGCCACTTCCTCTTCCGGTCTTCTGAAGTGCTCTGAGCACCTCCCTGCTTCAAACTCTGGGAAAAAACCCCGAGAATCCGGGGAGGAGGGTGCTAGTCTCATCCCTACGATCCTCTTTGAACCCTTAGTCCAAGTGCTAGAACATCCCTCTTCCAAAGATAGTGACAACACCTGTATTATTCCCTGTGGAACCAGCCATAGTGCGTGGTTTAATCTATGGTCTCTCTAGGCAGTTCCTAATACTCATCAGAGCATTCTCCAAGGTCTGGAGTGATGAACTCTAAGTACCATCACATGAAAGACAGCTCAGCTCGCCCAGGTAGGGACAACACTTGGAGTCCAGCTCTTAGTAGTTTCATCACATCAGTTATTCAATTCAATTACCCAATCATAGCCATTGCTGTCTTTGAAACAAAATGAATGCCTCCTTACGTTCTGCAAGACTCAAATTTAGTCCACAGGGCTTGGCTGGAAAGCCAATATTGTTCTCTCCATTTCTGCATCTCTTGAAACAGGACCTTTTATCAGTTAGATGTCTTTGCAAGTCAAGCCTCTAGTGGTGAAGGATTCTACGTTTGGCCTATTCTGGGGAGAGAGGGAGGCTTGGAGATAAGACATAACAATAAGCTGGCAGGATCCTGTGCTAGAGATTTGTATTCTGGGAAGGGCCTCCTGTTAGTCCAGTTGGTCTCATTTATGGTGATAGTTTCTCAGACCAAAACGGGACTAGTGCGCAGACATGGCAGCATTGTGGAAGGCGTGGATGTCCTTCTGGACCCAGTAACTTATGTAACCCAGAGCACACTTTCAAAACTGTCTCCGTCTTCTTAAAGAACAATTTCCCAGGCCAATTTATTAAGAAACTTACGAAACTACCCCTGATAATTCTATACATAGAAACACGAGTTCTAGCTGCAAAGTGCAGCCCTGAGTTGTGCCTCATTTCATGTGGGTTTTTATTCTTTTCATGACACCAGTGCAATGAAAGGATTCATCAAATAGAAATGTAAAAATCAGCCATGTTAATATTTGCAGCAGGGTTTTGTGCTCGGCTATGATGAAATCCTCAGCACATCTCCCTGGTCTCCTGTCCTTGGAATAGCCAATGTTTATTTTATGTGAAGAGGGAGGCCATATGGAACTTCTTGAAATTGGGCCTTCTCTTTTAGTGAGAGTATGTGTCTGTATCATGATCTCCTGTCTCCTCTACCAGAAAAGGTTGAAGCATTTTATTATTCATGGCATTACTTTGTTGTTTGAACTTGGGATCTCTTTACCTGGAATCTCAACTGTCATAAAACAGCAGGATAATGTTCTAACTTTGGTGGTGATGTTTTTGAGCTAAAGAAATGAAGAAAGGAAAGGTGGGAGCTTATCTAGAGATGGGGGTTCTTAGGAAGGAAGCCTGAAAATGTTGCTGTCCCCTAAGAAAGAGGAAGCCCCCGAGACCCCCACGGTGTGCTATCAAGCAGGGGGCTGTGCTTCTTCTCTCAAAACTCCCAACTTTTTACAAATTAGAGTCTGGGCTGTCAGGGCAACTCTCTTTGAGTTTCAAGAGCCTATTTAGAACTGAAAATCCAAAAATTTGGCTCGTTGGTCCTCTGCCATGGGCTGTGTTCACAAAGCCATGAATGACCAATAGAAGGGAGTGTCACCGGGCCACTTCTGTGTGAGGACATCATGTCACATCTCAGGATGCTGTACCAGCATCTAGGCTGTGTGAGTTCCTGCATGTTCACAGACATGCAAAAATTCTAAAAATTTCCGGTTCTGGAATCTACATTGTTCTTTTTCTTATAGTGTGAAAATATCAAAAGATCAGTTCATATTTTCTTATATGACAACTTCTGAGGAAGAAGAGGAGGAACAGGAGGCATGTGGTGTTGCTGAGACATTTGTTTTGTTCCCTACGGCGCTATCACAAAAGTGCCTGTAGCAAAGAAGGAAAAGAATAAGAGAAGGAGGAGGAGAGAGATGACAGTGGTTGGTGTGGGGGGTTACAGTCATGCTGGTGAGGGATGGTGCCAATGTCCCGTGGGTGGTGGAGAACATGGCGCTTTGGCTGTGAACACTTCCCTCCAGGAGCTGGGGTTACTGCCATGTGAAGTGAGGTCAGGCAGCTCCAGTCTTATTCCTGGGAGAGCAACCTCTGAATTCACAGGCTCACTCTTCTCAGGCTCTTCAGAAGCCCACCTCTACTCCTACTCATGCTCCAAATGTCCAGCCAGACCTTTCCACTTGGCAGTGACGGCAGGGCTAGTAGCTCGGGCCAGGGGGTTGCAATGGTGAGTAGTCCCTCCCGTGCCATCCTCCACCCCCGCGGGCCTCTGGAAATGCGAGGAGACTCTGTGGTCACAATGTGGGCTGTCATTGAGAAGCACCGCATGTCATCAGGATGAGGGCAAAGGGTGGTGGCGTGCACTCCAGTGAGGTTTCTCCCATGCCGAGTGTCACTGGAAACCCGTTGGTGGAAACCAATTGTGAGAATGTGGATGGAGCCCCCGACAACACTCAAATGTGGAGGCTAGAGGGCGACAAATGCTCCCATGCTTTCAGGGTTGACAGGTCATCCAGAGTTGAACGAGTTTCCTGCATGTCATGAACCGGGACAGGAGAGAGGCAATGAGATGCTCACCTGCCTCTCCCTGTTGGGAGCATGGCCAAGGGCAAGTGACTTAATCCCTCTAGACCTTGGTTTCGTCATCTGTGTGATATATTATTTCCTCCTAGGAGGCAGGGTTCCCTGAAATGGGAAGGTTCCCTGAGGCAGGCTTCCCGCAGAATGTCACTCCCCACTTCATCACCACCCCAGAAAGCCAGAGTACCATAGAGATAAGGATGTGGCTGCCGAGGGCCTGGGGCCTCTGTTTTCTCATCTGTGAAAGGGGCTGGCTAATAGCACTTACCTCAGAGGTGAGGTGGGACTCAGTAAGCTGACCCACAAAATGTGGCTTGGAGATGTTACCTGACATGCTGGGGGTTTCAAGCAAACCAAAGCCACGGGGCTGTAGCAAGTAGCAGAGATTTTATTTAAGAATTTTTGGAGACGAGAGGATATGGTTAAGTCATATACCATAAGGCAAAATCCTCACTGGCCATTTCTGTCCCTTCCTAAAGTTTTCCTGAGGCTTCCATCTTAGGCAGCTCCCTCCCTCCCCACCTTTGCCTGTCTTGAATATTATTGTTACTATCATGAAAGTTTTACTTTGTGAGAATGATGGAAAGTCTTAGCAGCATCCTTTTTGAAAGAGGCAGGACTTGTTTAAAAGCAATCTGGCAGCACTTGATCTAAGTAAGTACACCCGAAGTTCACACCCAGTGACTCTGCTCCTGCTTGCCCTCAGGTTATGGGGTCACGTCCACCCCAGCTGTGTGGCTCAGGGCAGCAGCAGTGCAGTGTTGGGAGAGGAAGACAGACTGTGGGAGGTGCCCAGGCCAAGCACTCAGGGTACTTAGAAACAGCAGACGTGGTGCTGTGCCAGCAAGAAGGAAGCCCCTTACAGCAGCTCTGAAGGAAAAGGCAGAAACAAAATGAGGCCCAGAGCCTGGCTGCTCTAAATGAGGTTGGTGGCCAGCAGCATAGATCTTGCTGGAGACACAGACTCTAGCCCCTACCTCCTGAATCTGAACCTGTCTGCTAACAACATTGAAGTTGGGGTTGTACCGTGCATGGCACGGGAAACATACTCTTCAGCAGCCACACAAGATAGAGGTACTCTCATCCATACCTTAAATGACGGCTTTTGTGGGAAGGAAAATGGAACAGGAGCACAGGGGAAACGTTAATAAGTCAAGTTAGGTTCAAGCTACACGAGGCAGCAAATGCATCTTCTGTCAGTGAGCAAGGTTAAAACGGGCACCTTCTGCAAGAAACATTGTTGAAGATGTGTCTCCTCCTTGCTCCCAGTCTGCAAGGGAACCCATAACCCAAGAACAAGCCTGGGTTCAAGGTTTCAGCCCACGGCTCTGCTGAATTGGGCGCACTGTGCCAGGCTTGTAACAATGTTCCCTCACTGTGAGTTCGCTGCAGCCACTCATTAGGGCAAAGTGCTTGCACATGAAGTCATATGGAAAAAGGGGAGGGGCATTCAGACATAACATTCTCTAGATGCAAATGCAAGAAGGGAAGCCTTGTTCATCAAACGCTGATTTCCAGTCAAAGCAAAATTCCAGAGATCGCAAAGGGCGAAATAGATTAGTATTAAGCTGAAAATAATTTTGTGTTCAGTGTCTCAGTGCTCTGCCATTTGCTTACAGTATGTCTGTTCCCTTATATAGTTACTTCAAAGCCCTGGATGGTGGGTTGAGAGGGAACAATTAGTAACAGAAGCATGGTTTTTTTCTTTTCTTTCTTTTTTTTTTTTCCAAGTCTGGGGAAGTGAGGCTGGAGGTGGAGAGACTGGATAAACCCAGACCACTTCAATAACTCCCAGAATACCCACAACGAACTCCTCATTTGTGGGGCTGGAAATGCCCATAACGAGAAGCTGGCCTTCTGGCATGTTTATTTGGCATCCTTTCCTTTCCTTTCCTTTTTGGTATGTTTGTTTCAACTCTTTGAAAACTGGGAATAGTTCAAACACAAGTTCCAAACTCTCTAGCTCAGAAACAATTATCCTTCCAAGATGGCTTATGTAGGAAACATCTCTAAAGCAACTTCGCAAAACCCCCCATGCCTACATCTGCCACCCTTCACTTGTGGGGCAAGTGATAAAATGCCTTGCTGATGATGAGTAGATGAGGGCATCTCCAACGGGAGAGAAGTGGTCAGCTTTTAGGAAGGAAAAGGAAAACTGAGCGACTAAGCCTAGGCAAGGGCTCAGGTCCCCGTCGGCAGCAGACAGAAGGTGGATGGGGAGTCACACCCACCACAGAGGAGAAAACCCTTTTACAGAAACTCATAAGGTCAATATTGTCACTGAATATTATTATTCCTGTTCTGCAGATTCCAACATAGGAATTTTGGAGAAATTGACGTGTACATTCAAACCATAACAGAATGATCTTTGGAATTTCATACTCGTTACTGTTAAATCTGAAAAGTACATATAGTCTCTTTCCTGTTTATCTCATAGCAATTCTGAAAGGATCAGAAGCAGCAAAAGGGATGTGCAAGTATCAACTCTACCATAAGACTCAGGCATCAGAGATCTGTGCCTATAAAGGATCCGTTTGATGTAGTAATTCCTCTCATCCAAACCCTTCGAGGGCTGACACTTCCTTTCTAATGCCTCTGTTGCTGGCTGTGTCAGTGTTCTTCCCTCTCCTTTCTGTCCAGAACCTTCCACTGCCCTATACAACCCCTATGTACCCTCTAGGAGCCAGGGGTTTCCAAGTGCTGGCCCTGAGTCTCTGCCCTAGAGGCAAAGCTTTCATGGTCCTTGGCAAAAGGTTAAAAATAAAGGCAATCAGGTGATTTTTTTCCCCCACAAAGACAAATTTATTAAATTGAAAAAACAGTTCCTGATTCTGAGATTTATTTTTCTTTCTTTCTTTTTTTTTTTTTTTTTTTTGGTGTTAAAATACCATCTGATATCATTTGGTATTAAAGTAACAGTGCCTATAGATGGTATTTTCTTTTTCTTTCCTTAATGTGTTTACTTGGAAAAATTATAAGTTGGGTATCATATACAGGTCCTCTAGTTTTTTTGTTTGTTTTTTAAATTTTTGTTGTTGTTTTTTAAATGTTTATTGGTTTGGAAATACCACAATCTGGGAGGGAATCACTGCTAAATGCTACCGTGCTCACTTTCTGAAGGTCTGAACTTGTGCCTATAGGAAACAATGAAAAGCACATACTAGAACCTTTTATGGTTCTAGCAAACACTAGTGTTTATGAAACACTCTGATGAAGAAGGGCGTTTGGACAGGGCTGTTTATACCTTAGGAATGTGTCCTTCCTGGAATTCAGGCAAGCAAATGAGCTTCTGAAGCTTTTGCCAACAAGGGACAAGTGCTGGAGCATGATTCAAAACTCTGCAGGCAGCAACCCCATCAAAGCTCAGGAAGGTACCTGTTGTGTCCTGATGCCAGGGGCAGAGTCTGCTGGCAGCTCCTTATTTAGAACTAAAAGAAAATAAACGTTTCAAATGATCACTAAGGGTAATTTAAACCACACTTTGTTCCACAGGTATAGTGCCCATTGATTAAGCCTCTGTGGGAGGGCCCAAGGCCCTAAGGGCCATTTATAGTGTTGTTTCTAAGGAGAAATGCATTCTGATGTTCTAGGATACTAAATAACAATGAAAGTTTTGAAACAGTTCATACCAGTTAGCATCTGGGGCCCACCTAAGGACCCAACAGAATCAAAGAACAATAATTGTGTTTCTAAGATGGGTTCTTCTGCCTATGGTCCTGATGAGTCCCTGCAGGGCACATTGAAAGGGCTGATTCTAGACCCTGAAGTTCTTCCTGTAGCTACTAGCCTCATGTGGCTATTGAGTACTTGAAATATGGCTGATTTGAAATTTGATGGACTCTAAGTGAAAATTACACACTTAATGGTAAAACATAAATGTAAAACAAGTGTAAAGAAAAGAATGCATAGCTGGATATGGTGGTACATACCTGTTGTCCCAACTACTTGGGAGGCTGAGGTGGGAGGATCAGTTGAGCCCCAAAGTTCTGGGCTGCAGTATGCTATGTTGGTTGGCTGTCAGCACTAAGTTCAGCATCAATATGGTGACCTCCCAGGAGGAGGGGAGCACAGGTTGCCTAAGGAGGGATGAAATAAAGCAGGTCAAAAGTACCATGCTGGTCAGCAGTGGGATCACACCTGTGAATAGGCATTGCACTTCAGCTTGGGCACCATAGCAAGACTCTGCTCCCTCCCCCCACAAAAGGTGTAAAATATCTCACTAATGATTTTTAAAATATTGATTATACTTTGCAATAATATTTTGGATACATTGTGTTTAAAAGTATAGTATTAAAATTATTTTCACCTCTTTTTATTTTTTAATGGGACTAAAATATATTAAAGTACATGTGGTGTGGCTCACATTTGTGGCTTGCATTGTTTCTACTGGACAATACTTCTCCAGACCAGAGATTGGCACACTATACCCCCAGGGCCAGACCCAGCTGATCACTTGTTTTGGTAAGTGAAGTTTTACTGAAACAAAGTCACGCTCATTTGTTTACCTATTATCTCTGGCTACTTTTGAGCTATAATAGCAGAGCTAAGTATTTGTCACAGAGATCATATAGCCCAGAAAGCTAAAATATCTACTATTTGGCTCTTTACTGAAAAGTTTGCCCATGTTTGGTCCAGACTATCAGAGTTCAGCCTGGTTTTCCACCTTATAAGCTGTGTGGCTTGGGCACGTTCCTTCATCTGCACGTCCCTCTGTTCTATGTGTTAAATAAAAGTAATGAGAAAGCTGATTCTCCTTCAAGAGGATCAAATGAAACAGCACATGTCATTCATGGAGTAAATGTTCAATCAATGGATCAGCATCGTCAGATGATGTGACCGGGAACGAGAGAAGTTAAGTGTGGTCCACACATCTGCCAGCCACGGTCACATGGCTGGTAAAGGAGTGAGGACTCACATCCATGTCTTGCATTTTGTCCTCATTTTGTCATTTCATCCTAAGGCCCTTTAAAAACAAAACAAACCAAAATAAAACACCCTTTAAAAGAAATCTGTCAAATGCTGAGAAGTTAATTCACGGCTTGCTTGCCACCCCTCTGCTTTCCCATACGTATGTAGCCTCAGAATCATTCTCAACACAGTTCTCCTAGCAGCACAACAACTGGACTTGGCACGTGAGCTGAATACTCCTTCTTATCCTTGGTCCAAAGACACGGACTTCAAGGTAAGTTAGACAAGTTTCAGTGTAAATAGCTGTCAATACATCAAATAAAAACATATTACATTTTTGGAAACTAATAGTTGGCAGGAATGTCCAATCTTATTTTTTTTCTGCTGCCCATTAGAAAAATAAGCATTTTCTTGGGCCATGCAGTAAATACAAACACTAACAAAAGTTGATTAGCAAAACAAATGTTCCATGCATACTTTTTGTAATATCGGATACCACAGATAAGCTTAAAAAAAATCCTCACATAGTCAGCATGTGGCCTGCGGGCTACGGCTTAGACATCTCTGGTTGTAGAGACTTAGTTGTAGGGATCTTTTTAAAAAAAAAATAAAGTCTTGGGTATACAATGCAAATAATAATACTTTGCACTTACAAAGTCCTTTGCAATTTATAGAACAGGTTCCATATATAATTCTCCTTGAGTCCTACCACAGCTGTAGAAGGTTAACAGAGCAGATAGTATTATTCCATTTTCATAGGTGGGAAAATGGAATGCCAGAGAATTGGTGGTTGCTCCCCACAAGGAGGCTGTGAATGGCAGAGCTTAGACCCATGGTTCTCACCCTTCCTACTGCCAAGACCCTTTAATATAGTTCCTCATGTTGTGGTGACCTCCAACCATAAAGTTTTCATTTTTAATGTTTTTTGATAGCTCAAGTTTATTAGATCTTTATTACCTGCTCTGCAGTGTGCCTGATAACATAACAAGGTTAAAGACAAAGTGCATCCACATAAAGTATGTAAGGGAATGAGAATCTGCATTTTTTTTTTCACTTCACTGAAAACAAAACACAGCAATTGAAAATGTTTTGGACACTTCAAAGAGAGCTGACAAGCAATGACTTGGAATGGTTCTAAACCTCAGGCATCAACAAACTAAATGATGAAAACATGAACTCCTCCTTTTCCCTTTTAGATGAGATGAAATTATTTTCATTGCTATTTCATAACTGTAATTTTGCTACTGTTGTGAATTGTAATGTAAATGTCTGATATACAGGATGTATTTAGGCGACCCCTGTGTAAGGGTCGTTTGATCCCCAAAGGGGTCATGACCCACAGGTTGAGAACCACTGGTTAGACCCTGGTGTATGAGTCCAGCGTTCTGGTGGCAATAGCTATGTTCCCTCAGAGCCAGAGCCTTCATCAGAAATCTTTAGAGACCCACCAGTGTGAGTTTCAGAAGCAAGCTAGGTATTCGTGTATGAATCCAGTAGGAGTTGTCTTCAGTTCCAAAAGGTTTACTTTGTGCCATTTTTCTTGAAGCACATAGCCTCTGACCTACCTTCCCCCCACTCCAAAACCCTGATAAAGGTAAGGTATTTTGGTTCTGTGTTGCTGCAGAGCACACTGCTCTAAAACTTAGAGTCACAAAACAAACACTGCCAGTATTGTCTCTCACAATTTTCTGGGTTGGCTGGGCTCTGCTAGGTGTTTCTTCTACTCCATGTGTTGTCAATCAGGACTGTCCTCATTCGGAGGCTTGACCAGGCAGGAGCGTCCAGGAGGCTCACTTATATGGCTGACATTTGGTCTGGCTGTTGGCTGGGAGGTCATCTGGGCTTGTAGGACATCAGGCTCCAGTTCTTTCCAGGTAGATTAAGTGGCGTAGGGTGTCTCACAACACAATGTCTAAGTGTTCCAGGTATGTGAAAGCGGAGACTGTGGTTCTGAAGGCCCTTTTATATAGCATTTCTTCTTCCACATTGTGTGGGTCAAAGAAAGTCTCAGGCCAGTCCTTATTCCAGGGGAGAGGAAACTGACTTCACTTCTCAATGGGAGAAATGACAAGGAATTTGCCACCATCTTTAATTCACAATATATGAGAATGGAGCAATGTGTCCCAGCTATAAGAAAAATAACAGAGCAAATACAGCTATAAATAGACACTGATATTTGGCCTTTAGTATCAGAGAGCCAGAGGAAGTGGGAACTACAGCATACGGGGTGGGCATGCCCAGACAGCTGTTGCTGGTAGGGAAGGTAAGCCCACCAGCTCCAGATGACCTTCCAATTTCCAAGAGAAGGCTGAAATATGAATTTCTATGTGAAATCTGTTTTTCCAACGTGAGTTCAACCCCTTAAAATAATACCGCATGGGGCAAATTGATGCGTGAGCTTCCAGTTTTCAACATCTGCCTTACAGTCTTCATGGGCCAGCTCATATTTTATGTGAAACACCTGCTGGCAAGACAGTCATGGGCAACTCATTCATCAGAGAATGTCATTGCTTTGTGGTTGGTAAAAGGGAGGAAAAAGAACAAGTTAATTATGGTGGGGCTGGGTAGTCAGTCACTGAGGAGAAAAGGCAGTTCTGTCATTTATTTACCAGTATTTACTTGTACAGAGATAAATCAATGTCTCAGCTTGGCCAGTAAAGCCGTGATGGCAACAGCTGTGCCAGACAGAGCCCTCTTTTTTATGTGAACACTTGGGGAGGGGTGGTTTCTAATTATCCTGTAGCTCTTATCAGGTTCCAGAGAAGGGAGGACAAAGGGAATGGAGGATGAGGACAGCAGCCTTGGTCCCTTGAGAGATGCACTGCTGTCTGGAACAGAGGAGGGTAAGGGATGCCTCTGCACGAGTCCCCAGAAGTGCATCAACCTGTGGTTGATTCACCATCCGAGGCATGACAAACCAAACAGCATTCAGTTCAGCAAATTCTTCCTGCAGGATGATGAAGAGACACCCACGTTGCAGCGCTCCAAAAAGAGAGGCTGGCTGTGTGGGTGAGGCAGAGAGTTCTTTAAGATCTGAATCTCGGCAGTGTCGCATACATCAAACTGTTCTCCCCACGTAAGGCCACGAGGCGACACAGGGTGACGGCTGCCATCTGATGGGACGCTCCAGGGGGCAAAAACTGTGCTGGGGTAACATACTCTTCCTAGGTTCTGCTCCAGGGACTCCTGGAGTGTCTGTTCCTCCCCAACACGTTTCCTTCCACAGAATGATGGAGTTTGTTCATTCAGTCATTCAATTCATTCATTCAACAAATGATTATTGAGTGTCTAAATCAGTAGTTCTCAACCTTCCTAATGCCGCGACCCTTTAATACAGTTCCTCATGTTGTGGTGGCTCCCAACCATAACATTATTTTCATTGCTACTTCATAACTGTAATTGTGCTACTATTATGAATCGCAATGTAAATATCTGATATGCAGGATGGTCTTAGGCGATCCCTGTGAAAGGGTTGTTTGGGTCGCGACCCACAGGTTGAGAACCACTGGTCTAAATGAACTGATGCTTTTCTAGGCTCTGACCTTACAGTCCCCACCCTGTAATGTGCACAGGGACCTCCTAGCAGGGCTTTAGACCTCCAACCTGAGGGGATTAAAAAGTTAAAAAGCAGTAGATCCTGGTACGGATTCATAGAGAAAGAAATGCTTATACACTGTTGGTGGGACTACAAATTAGTCCAACCTCTATGGAAAACAGTACGGAGATTCCTCCAGTAACTGAAAGTAGACCTACCATGTGAGGCAGTGATCCCACTACTGGCTATCTACCCAAAGGAAAATAAGTCAGTTTATTAGAAAAATGCTTGTACTCGAATGTATATTACAGCACAATTCTTAATGGCAAAAAATATGGAATCTGTTTGTTAATCAATTTATGAATGGATTAACAAAATGTGCATATATTCCACACTTGGAGTACTATACAGCTATAAAAAGGACTGAAATAATGTCTTATGCCGAAATTTAGATGGAATTGGAGACCATTATCTTACGTGAAGTATCTCAGGAATCAGAAAACAAATACGTATGTATTCTCTGATAATTGAGAGCTAGTTGGTGGGCACACTTGGGTATAAAAATGTTATAGGAGATTAACAAGGGGTGGGGGCCTGAGTTGTAAAACCTGCCTGTCAGGTACAATGAACACCATCCAGGTACGGACACACTAGAAGCCCCAACTTAAGCGTTATAAAATGTATCCAAACAATGAAAACAGTTGTTCCTCCTTAATATTTTGAAGTAAACAAAAGGCCATGGAGGATGGGTTGTAACTGGGGGGGAGGGGTACCCAGTTCCTACCTGACGGGCCAGTAAGTGATGGGGCTTCAGGTCCTGGTGGCCCCATGAGCAGGAGGACCTTATGGGTACAGCGGCCAAATTTCCAATGTAAAAAAGTGTTAAATTAAAGAAGAAATTTTTTTGAAAGAGGCAGTCTGGGAGATGCAGTTTAAGTGGTGAAAATGTGTTGTTTTCCAAACATTTTGATGGTTCATGAGGACTGCTGGTTAGGATATTTGAAATTAGGACTGTGTAGCAAATTCTTCACTGTGCAGGCCAAAATACACATGGGAGAAGCATTAGAGACATGGAAACATGAGGGAGTAAGTAATTCCGGGGATAGAATCTTTATTTATAAGATTTAAATAACAGTAAATAATAGCATATTTGTTGCTGGATGGGAAGATTGAGTTTATTTTTAGGTATGAGCATTAGTGGAAATAATAACTAATACTGATGAACATTTCTGAGCTCTTCCTCTGTGTCATAGCATGTCTAAATAATCTTGCCTATATTATCTCATTTAATTCTTGCAACAACCATCTTTTAAGAAATAATAACCAAAAGGAAATTTCAGTATGGTTTGGATTCCAGTCACAAAGTACACATTACCAAAGTTTCAGCGGAGGTGGGTTTGGATGAAGGCACTTGGGAAAGAACTCAGGGGTACCTGCCTCTGCGTTCCCACTATTTCCATCCCCCTCGGCCCCCCCCCCATGGCTCCCTACCTACCCCGTGTTCATGCGTGACCACAGCATTCCTGCTAACAACTGCCCTCATCTAAACCCACTTCTAGTGAAACTTTGATAATGTATAACTCTTGGCTGGAATTTAAACCAGACTGAAACTTCCTTTTGGTTTTATTTCTTCAAAGGGAGAAGAGAGGAGGGAGGGGGGGGGGGACAGTGAAAAGGAGAAGGAAGGGGAGAGGAGAGGACAAGAGATGGAAAAGAAAAGAAGAGAAGAGAAAAGGGAAGGAAAGGAAAGGAAAGAAAAAGTGACTGCCTTTAAGCAGGTGTATAAGATTGCTTGGGAGGAGTTTAATCTAGTTAAAAGAGCCAAATGTTTCTGTGGGCTTTACCAATGTCTTGGGAGTAGGCAACCAGTGATGCGCAGAAAGATCGTTCCTATTTATTAGAGCAGGTTTGACCAGAGCATCTCAGCAGCACTCTGTGATCTAGGAATATGTACAACCAGGTTGGAAAACTGCAAGACCACTTATCTACATCTTTTAACATACATTGTAGAACACAGACATTTCCCTGCATCTCTGCCTGGGTTCTCCCTATGCCACCCCATTAGTCCATATCAATGCAATTTAAATTATAATCTTCAGCCAATTCCATTTTAGCACAATAAAAGCTAAAGGAACTTAATGGGCAGCAATTGAGGGTTCTGGTGAAATTTTCATCTGGGAAAAGATGTAGAAGATAAAGCGTTTGATTAGTGTTGAGAGCATTCTTGCCTGCAGGCTGACCACGGTGGTCTGGACTTCCTCTGTGTTTATAGGAGTGGCCCTCCTGTCCTGGCCTTATACCGCAAGCCACAGTTCCATCTGCAGTGTCTCCGGTTTTAAAGCTGGCAACTGATGCACTCAAAATGTTATATTTGCTCCCTGCAGCCCACCCCGATTTTTCGTTTTTGCTTTTAATTCCCATCCCCATCGGGAAACTGTCGGCTACATTTGGTTAGATAAATGGTCCATCATCTATTGCAGTTCACTTCCTTTTATTATAAATTAGTTTGAGGTTGTCAGCACTGCTTCAAAGCTGCTATGTATCTTTCACACCCCTCTGCCCTGTAATTTATAAGCCTTTGGGTTTAAAAAAAAAGAAAGAATGAATGAAAGAAAGGAGAAAAAAAGTACTTTTATTAGCTGCTGAAATGCATTAGGGTGCATACACTTTGAACTGCACAGAGGAAGATAACCGTGTCTGTAACTGGAATAACTCCCATTGGTCCCCTCTCGGCTCCCTTTAATAACCTCTGCATTGTTTTATCCCCAGGATTTATTGATGACCTGCAATAGCCCTCTCCCAGGCCCCAGCCCACTGGGGTGTTTGTGGGGGAAAGGGCAATGCACGTGGCCCACGCCCTGACCTGAGCCTCTCCGTAAATCAGGGCCTGCGTTCGCCTGTGATGGAGAGCCAGATGGCAGCTGTTGTTGGAGGAGCTCGTCAGGGATCAAGGCCTGTGATCTTTCCTGTTGCTAACAGGCCTGATTTTTTATGGCTGTCAGCATCCTTGGAACTGCCGTGGGAGGCAAGAAGGGAGGCCAAGAGGGTGAGGACCCCCTGGCTCCATATCTGGGCTTTCTTCTCCCAAGGGGACAAGCCACAGTGGTCTTTCCCTCTTCCTCACTGGCCAAAGGGCCTTATACTTTTTCTGAAGACATTTCCTAGTGTGTGTGAGTGGCAAAGCTAAAGGTAACCAAGCACCTTCTAGAAGGGACAGTGGTGGCTGACTTCCCTTTGCCAATGGTACATGGGGCCTTAGCCTCATGGCCCTATGTAAAAGATGACAGCTGTCCCTTTCTATTGCAGTAATCAGTTCACTGGGCAGTTTGGAACACAGTCTTGTTGTCCCAGTGCCTTTGATGCTGAAATAAAAGCCATTACTTTAAGCTACTTGGTGGGTCCAACATTTGGAATTTTTTTTTTTTTCTAAGTGATTGGACAGAAATTGCATGAAGGATGAGGAGGTAGGAGGTAAGGGTGAAGATGAAAAGCAAAGAGCTTGCCAGACAAAGAAAGCAACTCTAGTCAGTTCTGAGGTCCCTGATTAGTGGGTATTAGCTGCAGAGATCCGGTCGTTAAGGTGGAACAGCACCACAGTGGGTGTATGAGCCTGGACTCCAGCGTGGAGCAGACAGTTTATTAACAGTCCTTGTGTGGTCCAGCAGCCTGCCTCCAACAGGCACCACCTCCCAGCAAGACGAGAGCCAGCCACGGGGCAGGGCTGTGTGGCCAACACCAAACAGAGCCCACAGAGGCCCAGAGGAGGTGGTTGTAGAATCCCAGACACAGCCAAATGGTTTACAGAGCAGGACAGCAAGTCCACTCGTTTATTTATGGAGGGCTCAAAGCTAGTGTCAGATGGTAGGGATGCTAAGCTTATAGAGAAAGCAGACATACCCAAGAAATACCATCTAGAATGTTCCAGGGGACGATCCAAGTTCTCAGAACTTTTAGAATAGTGAGGCTCTGGCTGTGCCTCTTCGTGGCAGGAGTACCCCAGTCCTAAAGTCCTGAGTCCTAGGACAGATATGTCAGGGGGTCCCAGTTCCATTCTCAGGACTAATTGCAGGCCTGTGATCTGATAATCTCAACTCTCATAATCTCTAGAAGTCTTGTCCATTTGAAAAAGAAAATCACTGAAACAACTTCAAGGACAGTTTACTAGACACAGGGCCTGTTCACCTTGCTTCAGGTGCTTCCCAGAGAGGACCGGCTGGGTGCTCTGTCTCTGCACAAATCAGGGTGGCTGCAAGCTGGACCTTCCCACTAGCACAGCAGGTGGTGGGCAGGTGCCCGGAGTTTTCAGCTACCCTTTCCTTGGTGTTATAGCTCTTGGCCTTCTGAGATCAGCCATTGGCTCAGGATGGGAAAATGGCAAGGGATCCTGCTTTTCAGTCTTCCCTGCCTCTGGGTCCCGTTATGCGCCAAGGAGTATAGACAGAGGCAAGGATTTTTTCCCTCCTTTTTGACTCTAACTCCTCTGTCCAGGGCTCCATGTGGAAGGCTTGCTGAAGGGCTCTCCATATATGACCCATGTGCTTATACTGGGCTTTACAGGATAGTAAGAGCTCTGCAAGCTCCCTGCCACTGTGATGGAAGGTTCCACATGGCAGGCATCAACACTGGGACCACAATGAGAACCAAAGATCTCCAAGTCCTAATCCTCAGAACCTATGAATATGTGACCTTATATAACAAAATGAGTTAAAGACCTTGAGATGGGAAAATTATCCTGGTGGCCCCAGTGTGAGCACAGTTGTCCTTATAATAGAAAGAGGGAAGTGGGGAGCAGAGGGGGGGCGGGAAAGTGAATGGAGAGTGACAGTAGAGGCAGAGGTTGGAGTGATGTGAACGTGGCTGGAAGGAGCTATGAGCCAAGGAATGTGGCAGCCTCTAGATTCCAGAAAAACAAGGAAATGGATTCCCCCCTGAAGCCACCAAGCAGAAGTGTAACTCTGCTTACACTTTGATTTTAGCTCCCCAAGACCTATTTTGGACTTCTAATGTCCAGAACTATAAGGAAATCTATTTATGTTGCTATAAGCCACTAAGATTTGGTAGCTGTCACAGCAGTAACTGGTACAGTGTGCACATTCTCAGATACAATCAAATATGGACAGAAAATATTTGAAAAAAACATAAAAATAGCAATACAACAATATAAAATGCAATTAATATAGCATAACAATTATTTCCATAGCATATACATTGTGTTAGGTATCATAAAAAATCTAGAGATAATGTAAAGTAGATGGGAGAATGTGCATAACATGTTATATGCAAATATTATACTACGTCAGTTTATATCAGACACTTGGACATCCTTGAATTTTAGTCTCCATGAAGGTCTGAGAACCAAGCCCTTTTAGATACTAAGGGATGACTGTACATTCATCCTCACGAAATGGTCTTTACATGTGTTAATTTCAGTTCTACAAAAATAATTATTTCCCTTCAGACAAACTTTCAGTTCCCCTATGACTAGGCACCAGTGGTGTTTCAAACAATTCAGGTGAAAAGCGAAGCATTAAGGTACAATTTGTTGTTTGAGAACAGGTTCAATAGCACAGCTACTCTGCCAGTCAGAATAAGTCAGTCTTATGTGTGAGAGCCAAGGCCAGGAGCCAGCAAGGAAGGGCAAGGAAGCAGAGTGCAGGAACTTCAGATGGACATCCATTTTCATTCTGTGTAAGTTTATTGGCACAGAGATGGTTTGTAGAGGGCTCTCTGGGCATCTCCATCTCACAGGTCTGGACAAGTGTCTGAGAGAGAAATAACAAAGAGTTTTTTCCTAACTAATAAATCTTGTTAAAGAAAACAAATAAGTATACACAGGCACACACACACACACACAATTTGGTCCTTCTTGAATTTCATTTCACACCTGATGTGTTGAGCTTGGCTTTGTATACAGCTGTTGTTTAGAAAAGCAGTGTCTGATAATGGTTCGAACTTGGACTACGGGGTCAGAGAATTGGATGTGAATAAATAACCTCTCTTCTTGTTAGCTGAATGACCTTAGGTAGTTTACTACTCTTTCTAAATCTCTATCTCCTCAGTGTAGAAAGGTGGAAAGGTAGAATAAACCCTTCTAAACATCAACCTAGGAAAGGAATTTATGAATAAGACCCCAAGGGCAAATGCAACAACAACAAAAATGAATAGATGGGATTTAATTAAATTAAAAAGTTTCTGTATAGCAGTGGGAGGCGATTCTGGTCTCTACATCTGGTGCCTACCTCATAGCCTTGTTGAAAACATTTAGGGATATTGATGCCTGCTGCGCTATTGTTACTACCACTTGGCACATGGACACATAGTCATGCTCTAGGAATGTAAATTAATTATTTTAATAATTAATATATGGTAGACCTAACTATACAGCTTAATTAGTTATTCATTCATTTAAATGAACTCACAAACTGACCCAAAAGTGGGGAAGATGGTGATAATAAAAATAGCAGGCATTTAGTAATCACTTGGCATGTTCTAGACATTCTTTTAAACACTTCATGTATGATATAATAAAGGATCAGGGAGCTAGAGTGACTTGCCAGGTCATCTTGCTAGGAAGCAGCAGAACTTGCATTTGAACCCAAGTGGTTTGAGCTCCAAGTCTGACTAATGAGTCTTATCCTGTGACTTGTGTAGGCACAGAAAGGCCAGCAGATTCACTTCCACTCTTGATTTTCTGCTGTTGGTATGGTGAGTAAGGTGCACTGGGCATTCTCTTTAAGATTAAATGACACTGACTAATATCTTGGATATCTTCCAATGGACCATAGGAAGAGAAGTGGAGAAAACAAGTTGATTCTTTAGCTGGGTGAACTGGGCATCTCTCCAGAATTGTGATCAGGAGCAATCCCCATGACTTCTAGTGATTATTTAGGAATGACTCATCTTGGCATTGTTTTCCAGACACAGTGTGAAAACCAAGGTGCTCACAATTATTGGGTAGTCATTTCCATGAATACAAGCAATAATTACTGCACCTTCCAGGGCACAGGAAAATACAAATGCTGGGCTCAGAGCAAGCTACCTTAAGAAAGAGGGTGACAATTTTGAGAAGTGAGGGGAACATTTGAAAGAATACAGGAAAAGAAGGAATCAGGAAAAATAGGTAATATTGAATATCCTAGATATCACAGAACCAAGTTATCATTAACACCCAGGAAAAAATAAATTCTGGAAGAAGTTAAGAATTCAGTTCCACGCTGGGAGCAGTGGCTTGTGCCTATAATCCTAGGACTCTGAGAGTCCAAGGTGGGAGGACTGCTTGAGCTCATGGGTTCAAGACCAGCTTGAGCAAGAGTGAGACTCTGTCTCTACTAAAAATAGAAAAACTAGCCAGGCATCATGGTAGGCACCTACAGTTTCAGCTATTTGGGAGGCTGAGGTAAGAGGATCTCTGAAGCTCAAGCGACTAAGGTTGCTATGAACTATGATGATACCATGATACTCTCTACCCAAAGTGACTCTGTCTCAAAAAAAAAAATATTCAGTTTCACAAAAGAGATCCTGAATCACCAAAGCAAATTTAAGCAAAAAGAACAAATCTAGAGCTATCATATTATCTGACTTCAAATTATACTACAAGACTAATCAAAATAGCACAGTACTGGTCTAAAGGTAGAGACATAGACCAATGGAACACAATAGAAATCCCAGAAGTAAAGCCATATAGCTACCACCAACTAATGGGAAAATTGGATAGCCACATGCAGAAAAATGAAACGGGATCCTTATCTCTCACCATATATGATAATTAACTCAAAATGGATTAAAAACCTAAATGTAAGACCTGAAGCCATAAAAATTCTGTAGGAAACCATAGAAAAAACCCTTCTAAACATCAGCCTAGGCAAGGAATTTATGAATAAGACCCCAAAGGCAAATAAACAATAAAAATGAATAGATGGGACTTAATTAAATTAAAAAGTTTCTCTATAACAAAGAATCAACAGAGTAAGTAGACAGCCTACAGAATGGGAGGAAATATTTACAAACTATACATCTAACAAAGGGCTAATATCCAGAATCTACAAAGAAACTCAAACAAATCAGCCAAAAACAAACAAAAAAACTGCCCAAACAAACAAAACCCAAAAACCCCATTACAAAGTAAGCAAAAGACATGAAGGGAGTTCTTTTTTTCAAAAGAAGACAGACAAATGGCCAATAGACATATGAAAAAAATGCTCAACATCACTAATCATCAGGGAAATACAAATTAAAACCACAAAGAGATACCCCTTTACCCCTATCAGAATGGCCGTTAAATAAAAAAATAGAAGATGCTGATGTGAATTCAGAGAGAAAGGAATGGTGACATAATGTTCCATAAAGGAATGGGTCTGTAAATTCCTACAACTTCTATAGAAAACAGTGTAGAGAGTCCTCAAAGAACTAAAAGTAGACCTATCATTTGATCCAGCAATTCCACTACTGGGTATTTACCTAAAGGAAAGAAAGTCATTTTATCGAAAAGACACCTACACCTGAATATTTATTACAGCACAATTCACAATGACAAAGATGTGGAATCACTGAAATTCCCCTCAATTTATGAATGAGATTAACAAAATGTAGTATATGTTACATATACATGTACCATAGTCCTACTTGGCCAAAAAAAGGAATGAAATAATGTCATTTGCAGCAACTTGGATGGAACAGAAGATCATTATCTTAAGTCAAGTATCTCAGGAATGGAAAAACAAACACCCCATGTTCTCACTAATAAGTGGGAGCTATGATGGATATACGTGGGCACAAAAAGACATAAGGGCATAGGAAAGTAAGAAGGGGAGAGATAACGACTTATGTATTGGCACAATGTATACTATTCTGGTGATGTGCACACTAAAAGCCTTGACTTCATTATTATACAATTCATCCATGTAACAGGAACACTTGTGCCTCCTAATATTGTGAAATAGAAAACTACATATGTATATGTATATGTATATGTGTGTGTTTATAAAATAATTTGGTTCTAAAATCTGGAAAGAAGTGAACAACACAATTACAATTTCAGATCTATGATGAGACCTGCAGCATTAAGTCAAGGATGAGATGGCTAGTTGGGCTCAATGACCTTAAATATTTTTCCCATGTCAGATTCTGTGATTCTATTAACACTTCATGTCAAATAAAGCTACCAGGATTTCCTTTACTCAACACAGCAGCTGCTCTATTTGACCTGGAGGCACACTATTTCTGAATAGCTTACAAACCAGCTGGATTTGGCTCCCCTTCCAGTCCCCATTGTTTGAGGAATTCTTTCCTTCCTGTCCTCCAACTCCCCTAAGCCTCCTCCTACCCTTTCCTTCTTCTCCTCTCTTCTTCCTCCTTTCTTTCTTCCCCCTTCTTTTCTCCTTCTTCTCTGTCCTCCCTCTTTCTGCCTCTTTCCTTCTACATTCTCTGTTTGGATTTCTGGCTCCTGGAGTAATTTAATTCCAACAGAATATAGAATTTCACTTTTACACTCAACAGTTGGCAGTGCACTGTGATCCAGAGTAAAGACCAGGATCCTCTGCTGATGGAGGTTAAATTTAAAAAAATTCTTTTTTGTTGTCATACTTTCAGCTTAAAGCTAAAAGTTTTATTTTCATAAAATAAAACAAAAAAGGTAAAGTGAGTTGCTTACATATTGTGGTGTAATCAGCCTGCCCTTGGGATTAAGAGAAAGAGAGTGTAATTTAGTTCAAGCTCATATTTTGATTCCATAATGGGGAGGCTGCAGACTTTCACTGAATGATAACATTTTAGCCTTGGTGGGCACTGTGGCTATGAATATTATTTCCATTGGAGTATATTGTGTTGAGATCTGGGTTATGCTAATATTTTTTAAAGTCTTGAACCTATAATAGAAGATGGCGGTCTGTAGCCAGCTTTCTGCAGACGCTCCTGTCCAGAAGGAGAGTTAAAGGACAGACATTTAGCAAGAAAGCCAACGGTTTGGAGCTGAGTCAAGAGACAAGGTTGAGGAACGCACATCAACCCTATTGGAGCGACCTGCGACCCCAAGGATACAAATAAAAGGTACAGAGCACATCACCAGGCGGAAGGGAGTCCCCTCCCCCAAGAGAACAGCTCGCAGTATACGCCATAC
>CAUYON010056569.1:0-21536 GCA_963573935.1 Arctocebus calabarensis
TCTTTATATAGTGATCAAGGAAATGCCATGAAGGCTATCTGTAACAGTATGATCAAAATATTTCTGAATGTATATGAATCGTGCCCTGTGATTGCACCAATGTACATAATTATGATTCAATAAAATTATTAAAAAAAAATATTGAAATGTCTTGTTTGATCAGTTTTTACACTCCCAGACTCATGCAAAAATAAAGAAAAGGGTAAGAATTCCCAGAAGATTGTTTTTAGTTTTTGATCATGAGTAAGATAGATTCTGGGGCAGGGGGAGAGGGATAGTCATGCATGATGGGCTGTATGCGGGAGAGAGAGAAAGAGAGAGAGAGAGAGACATAGACGGGGCTGGGGGAGAAAGAGAAATCAGAACCTGCTTGAAGAAGTCAGTGCTAATCAGATCTATAAAGACAGCCAGGGCCCTAATGATAAAACCAGCCCAGCTCCTCAGTGGGAAGACCATCTGAGAGAGTATTCCAGGCAGAGGAACACAGTGTGGGTCGTAAAGTAGGAATGTGCTTGGCAGCTATGAGCACAGGATAAAAGGCTGTGTGGATCTGGTGGGTGAAAGGTGAGGCCTGGAGGAGATGGCTTAGAGGAGCCAGATCAGGCCAGGCCTTTTAATCCAGGTTGAAGAATATTTTTGTAAATACCCAGGAAGCCATTGAAGGTTTTTACATTGGGGACTGGGGTGATCTGATTACCCTTCTTTAAAGATGGCTCTGGCTTATGATGACACACTTTGCAATATTTTCCATTTGTGGTCATGCCTTTGAACATCCAGGCCATAATCCAAGCCGGCAGACAGAAAATGGTGACATGATTAGAAAAACGCTCTCTTTATAGTGGCCATTCTGGGCCAATCTGCAGCCTTTATGTGTACATTATCATCCTCCCTGAGTCATAATGAGCCCCAAATTGGAGCCATCGTCTAGATGGGCCTCTAGAGGCTCCTTCAATTACTCATAAGAACCAACTTTTCTCAGCTTATGAGCAATATCAAAATCGTGGATATGGATGTTCATATGAACACTATTTTGTGTAACACTGTTTTCATAAATGGGCACCCAAACTCTCACCAACCATTAAATATAGCAAATTGAGCAGCGATGCACACACAGTTCTGTACTCAGCAAGAGCGTTCTTTTCTTTTTACTTTTTTCATTTAATTGTATCCTAATTCTTTCATGTCTTGGCAAAAGGCAAAATATCAGTATTTTGCCAAAATGGTGTTATTTCAAGCCGAAAAAGGAGGACTGTAAAGGTCCAAATAAGTCACGGGGGAAATAAAAGATTTTCTTTTTAACTAAAGTACCGTAATATCAAACCTAATTCACGTTATAAATGTTTTCAGTTCTGCCGCTCCAAAGCCCTTAGTTGGAGAATATTTTTTCTCCTCAATTTTCTCAGCCTTTAAGGAATGTTTGATCCTTACCAGAGAAGTTTCTGGGCTTTTTTAATGGAGAAACGGAGAACAAACCTAAGAGGAAACATAGTAAAGGGCCAGGTTAGGGGGTTAGCAACATGTGGATTAAATTGGCCTAAGAGGGAGAGCTGGAAGAAGAAAGAATAAAGAGTTTTTAGAGTGAAGGAGCAAATTGGGGAGAATTAGATGAAGAACGAGAGGACCTAGTAGAAGACAAAGAGTGACAATGTTGGGAAATGTGCTAGAAGGAATGGATTTGATCAGAATTCTCTCTTTCTGTTTTTCTTAAGACATAATTTGATAGAAATGTTTAATTGCTTGGGTGATCCCAAAAGGTGCAAATAGAAGTAATTTTCTTTGTACTCATTTGGAAGAAAAAAAGCAAAAGAAAATAAAGAAAAGGAGACATGTGCAGGGAAAATAAAGCAGGAAAACAGTCACATGGATGGTTAAAAATTTTGTCTTATCATTTCAAAGTCTGTTTTATTGTATAACGTCATTCTTTTTCTAAAACCTGGGAGAAGTCGTTTTCTGTCTTGGTGATCCTGAGTAGTTCTCTGTGTGAGTACAGAAACCAGAGGCCACGTTAGCATGGAAACAGAAGGGACCCTAGTTGACAGCACTCACAACCTGATGGGATTTCTCATCCATAAACCCCTTTCTCTCCTTTTCTCATTCATTTATTAATTGGTACTTTATGTTGTACATTCTGTGTGCATTCCATGTTCAATGCCTCTAGATACAGTGATACTCATTCTCATTGAGAAAAAATGCACAATCTCCTCCCATTTTTCCAAAATTGCTTTTGAAAGTATATGAAAATAATTTTAATTACTCTATAAGAACTTGCCAAGAATCCTTATAATCATTTAAATCTCATATTGATTTTCTTGACCCTTCCATCTTTCTCTGTGTCACATACAAACCATACAGTCACAAAACACATGCACACACACACACACACACACACACACTGTCCCACATTTCTCCCCTTACTCCACATTTAAATTAAGATAACAAAGCTTTGCTGCTGAAAATATTTAAAGTCACAGAAAAAGATTATGATCCTATCTTGGCCAATGAACAGCTCTGTCACCAGAAAATTCATAATAAATACAGGTTTTCTCAGCAGGAACAATAAATTAATTCTCTTACAATTGTGGAATGCTAGAAAATCTATGCAATAATTGTGTGCATGTGTGTGTGTATCTGTGAGAAGAGGCTCACATATATCTTTATCAGGTACCTTAAATATTTGTAGGATTTAAAGATCGTGACACAGTATGTTACGTTATTGAAAAAGAAGATAGTATTTTCAGTTGAATAACTATGATTACAAGCATCTAATGAGGTTTTACGAGACTAGAAAGCATGAACTAACTTTGGTCTAAGCATGTAGGTGCTGTGTTAATAGATGGTGAATTAAATGCTTGAACAAACAAATCTAATTATGTGGCAGGTTGACCAGAAATGAAAGTCAGTCATCAGGCTTGGGGTGATGATCACCAAGAAAAGATTACCTTTTAGTGTTTGGAGAGAGGAAACCCATTCACATGCCAAATGAAATTCTAACTCGATTCTTCAGCTTCCTGCTTAAATGTAAAGTAGTCAAAACATCCATTGATTAAGGACTTAATATTGTGTGTGAAGCAGGATTCTTGAAGAAGACAAACTTAATTGTAGCAGAGCTACACTGCTAAATAATAATTTTCATTTATAGCCTACTAATGAAAAAGAAAGCAAAAGGTATTCAAGGAGCAAAGATGAATAAAAAGAGTTTTTAATTATTAAAAGAATTATATAAAGTGCAGGAAACATATTCTCAGTCACATCCTTGGTCAATGACAGTATTTAAATTTTTGTCTTTGATAAAGTAGTAATAAGGGAAAGAGAGGGACTCAGAAGTTACTAATAATAAAAATAATAGTATACTCCCTTCAGTGGCTCTATTTCCCCTAAAATGCATGAGTAATTTTAAATTCTGAGTGGGAGCTAGCTGTCTATGGGTGACTGCAAAATAATAACTAGAGGTTATTATTTTGAGGTTCAATAAAAGGTTATTTTTATAATTGCTTTATCAATTGAATAGGAATGAATTGCAAATAGCTCAGCACATGCTCCAAACATAATAGAATAAATTAACCGACTGAGAATTAATGGCTAGAAGAAATTCAGTTTACAAATTACTCATTTAATCTAATTACCAAACAAATTTACAAATTAGTCATTTAGTAAATTGATCACTTACTAAAAAATTTGAAATGACAGATATTCAATTTTTTAAGTAGACAAGCTATTTTTTTATCACAATATATTATAGTAGAAGCAAGATTTGAAATTTTCTTTAAAATTCTAGAAATAAGTTTCTAGACATCTATTGCAGTATTTTCAGTATAATTATATTTGGCAACTGAGGTTAATATGGTGCTTTTTAAATATCTTAGTTTCAAAAAGACAAAAAACTTTTATAGTATCTTATATACCACAAGTGATTAGGGGTTAAAAGAGAACAGTTAATTTACATGAGAGGAAACGGAAAAGGAGAAAAATCTATCACAAATATTTCTTTTTTTTCTTTTGGCCAAGGCCAGGTTTGAACCCGCCACCTCTGGTATATGGGGCTGGTGCCCAACTCCTTTGAGCCACAGGCGCCACCCCCAAAGATATTTCTAACAGAAACAATAAGTTATGTTTAGAAACTCAAAATATTATGTTATGTGTAGAAACTCAGTAGTTCACATTGACCACTCTGTGCTAAAAGTACACAACCCAAGGTGTACAGCTAATATCAGTGCTGTATAAGGAAGATAGAACAGTAAAGTAAATGTGCAAACTTTTTATGGAGGAAGGACAAATTTTTATTAGTTTATGTGTAGCCAAAAACGCGTAAAAATATAAACTTCACCTGTCAAGAGACAGTGCTTAAGCAAGAACCTACAACTAAAATAACAAGAGTGAGAAATTATGCAATTGGCCTTTGAAAAAGGATAAAATGTAATTTGCAATGCAAAAATCTGAGATGGAATGAAAAAAGAACTACAGCAAAAGTAATCCTTTCAAAATCTACCCCTTTCTGCTTCCAATATACCACCAAGAATATTTCATTTTCAAGGGGAAACTCCCCCTCCCATAGATGCCTTCACAGCAGATGGTGACAACCCCCTTTGACAGCACTTGGAGTGAGTGACACTGGCACATCGTGTGAAGGCTGCTTCTCTCCAGAATAGTCAACTTCTATCAGGGAAGGCTGCATGCTGAAAAGTACCCTGGTTAGGCCACTCAGACTTGACAGACACTTTCAAACATACATAATCTTTTAAAATCAAATAATTGTGTTCCCTTCTTAATTGCAGAGTTCTCAATTCTATAGAATTTTGGAGTTGAAATCCAGAGCAAACTTCCTGAAAAGAGACAGAATGTGGTTATAAATGAATTCATCAGATAATCCATCCCCCCTCCTTTTTTTTCTTCTCTCTACCCTCAACGACTTTTCTTCACTCTCCTCCCCAGGCCTTTCTGCAAAGTAAGTCTCAGAATTTTATGTATGTGCGTGTTGCTGTTTTACTTAAAATGGCATTGGCAGGAAACTGTTATCCTAAGTGAATTATCTCAAGAATGGAAAAACAAATACCACGTGTACTTCCTAATAATTTGAAATTAATTGATGGGCACATGTGGACACAGAAAGAAGTAAAAATAGTTAGAAATCAGGAAGGGGGGGTGAACGAGGTTAAGAAAGGGGTTAAAAATGCCTATAATGAATAATATTCAGGTGATGGGCACACTTACGGCTAAGACTAAAGCATTATACAGCTATCCATGTAACAAAAACATTACCTTCTTAATACTTTAAAATACACACATAAAAAGACTTTATATGTCATTGGTAGAATGGAATCAGTTGCTAAAAGAAACTTTGAAGTTTTCTAGGAGAAATAAAATGCATTAACATAAACAGTTAAGCAAAAAATATAAAATTATTCTAAAACTATGACAGAATAGCATAAGCACATAGCATTAAGGACTTACATTCAAGTTGATGTTATATAAAACAAGGAATATGTTTCCTGAAAATGCTTCAAAGTGAATTTTTACAAAATTGTATATACATCTTATTTAAACCTAAATAATGTCTTGTATGAATATGAAAGTAAGTTATTTAGTATACAAAGCTAGTATTTTCTGAAGTCAAGACTAAGTCTAGACTTAGTGTGCAGGTACTAAGAACTTCATTTCCTTTTTTATAATGTAGACATTTAAAATATTTTCATAAAAAATTAAATGGGAGGTTGAGTGGTGGATTTATTAATCCTAGATCATCTATGAGAAAATAATTCACTTTCTTGTGTGAACAATCTCTTTTAGCTTTTCAAGGGTTTGGGGGTGTCAGATGTGGCATTTGAGAGCTGTCACGTTTATTTTGGCTACAAGAGCACGGTGTTTAGAACAAGCTTTCTTTGTTGAAGTTGCTTGAATTTCTCACACTGGCATTTCACACATCCTGCTCTGTACTATTCAAATTCACAAGGTAATTGCTCAGTGTGGAACAATTAACTGTATTGTCTACTTTTCTAATTCTCATCTAACTGTTGTAAATTGTAATCTTTCAATCATTATTCTTCCTTCCAAATAATTAGCTATGTTTGTCTTGCCTCCAAAAGGATTACTCATAGCTCTTTTGATTTTTATTTAGTCTTTTTTTATATACATTTAATAAAAGTCTATGTACTATACTCCAGCTTCAAACTTTCCTAACTTCTGATGCTCCCTGAAGCTTATGAGCAATTTCCATTTCCAGAAATAGCCAAGCATCCTTTAGAAATGTTGTTAAAGCCTCTTTTAATATAGAGTGTGTTTATTTAAATTCAGCACTGATAGCTGAACTTGGTGGTAGTTTCTGCTCATAGCCAAAGGTTGACTAGGCCATGGAGAGTAATTCAAAGAGTGAAGGAGGTTGTTCTCTTTCTACGGAGGGAAGTACTAGCAAATATACTTTTCACCTTCCAGGAGTAAGGGTCTTCTTGTCATCATGGGGCCATTAGATTTGTCAAATTCTAATACATTGTTAAGGTTCCATAGAAAACAAAATATTAACACCACATGTCTTCTTGGTGGAGAGGAAGAAAACTACAAAGTCCTATCTGTTAACACCTGAGAGGATAAACAACATAGCCAGAAAAAAAGCATAATCCATGTAGGAAGATTAGAAGGCAAGTTTTTTTTTCTATTATTGTACCACATGCAAATAATTTGCTTCATTTTTAAAGAATAGAGACATTAACCAGCTAAAATTGCAGAAAGAAGTGAAACCTGGATATGCAGTATAAATAATGTTTTTGAATGCACATAACACAATTGCTTCAAAAATTTTGAAGAAGAAATTTCCATATAGTAGTGATTAAAGACTTGGATGCATTGTGACCTAATAATGAAAGGATTGTTTTACCATTTATAACTAAAGAGAAGAAAGAAATGCTTTTCATTTTTTTCCTCTCCTGTTTCCCTACTTTAAAAAATGCTGATTTGGTTGTATGCTTTTATTTAAATATCTTATCAGGGTTCCAGCTTCCTGACAGCTCTCTTGGCAAAGCTGCCTGCCTTCAGCAACCAGGAATGCTCTTCTTCTCTGTCCCCTGCCTCATTTGCATGCTCTCTCCAGTGTCCCCAGCAACAGGTGTCTCATTAGCACCTGAGCGATGCCAGCTTCTCAGAAAGGCTGTGAACTGATTAAACACATGCTCCATTTTTACCTCTTTATGAGTCATTACTTAAAGGTTTTATCACCAGATTGCCACACTTAATTACGTGGAGCCATAATTAAATATGAGCATTCTTAGGTCTGCTTTTTAAAACAGTAGTTTAAACTTCAGTGACATGTTTTGCTGTTTGCTAATTTAAAGCTATCTTTAAAAGGTGCTTTTTTGAAGGGGGAGGGTTTTTATTCTTCCATACACCAGGTTTTAAAATTTCTTCTTAATTTTGGAAAAAAATCCTACACAGCATTTAAAAGCTTAGAGAAATGCCAGAAATAGGAACAATTAAATTAGAGCATGCAACGTTTGTTTTTATAGAATGCAGGGAATCAGGGTATTGCTTACCTTATAAATTACAATTTAACTAAGAAACTAGGAATCTCAGGCAAAGTCAGGCAACTATCTGAATTCTCTATTTTCTTGGTGTTTTAAAGACATCTATTAATTGGAGGACATCATTAAACAAAATTATCCATGTTATGAAGAAAATTATAAACGATAAGATTTTCCTTTTTCTCCTGATATATTTATATTATCTCTTTTGACCAAAATTACTTGGTTAAAATGATTTCATGTTTTGTTTATTTGCTATAATCTCCTTTAAACTGTCCTGTGCTTATTACCCAGCACTGAGCTACAGCCACTTTCTGTTCACCACACTTGTTCATTCATGGGAGAACCAAGAGGTTTGCTTTTAGTGTCAATGCTTGTCTGTGGCCTATGTAGGTCACACCTATAAGATCACAAATCTTTCAGTATTCTCCAAATTCTGTTTTCCATAAACAATTTTGTTACTCTTCAAAACTATGAACCTTAGGTCCCTCCCTCATCTAACCCCTCTTCCCTATACCCAGAAAGATGTGTGTGGGGGGAATAGCCACCTCATTTATTTCTTCCCACCTAACATGCCAGATTGTTTAAACTGTACAATTTATACAAATGTCCTTACCAGACATTTAAGATAATCACATTTGGAAGTTGTAAAAAAGGAGAGCAGGCATTTGCCTTTGAAAAAGAAGGCACCTAAAATCTGAAGATAGAAGAGCTTCTTGCTTTCTAATTATCACTGCCACTTCTGAGCACCCCATTCTTCAAGACTTTATCTTCCTCAATGGGAATCCTTCTCTTACTTTAGGGAAAGATCTCAGTCTGGATCTGTGGAGAGTTGGCTGCAAAGTGGCAGGGCCTCCACAGCCTAGGGGAACATTGAGGGAATGAACCCCCAACTGCTTCTCCTCTTTTCCCAAAAAACCATATGCCTTTCTTCATGCTCTCACTGCCAGAAGTCATGCAGCTCTTTCTTTGTCTAGTTAATTTTTAAAAACTATGCAGAGATCCTTGTGATCTTTCCCTTCTTACTTCTTATCCTATGTTAACAAAGTTGAGTAGAAACCATTAGGATTCTACTCAATGGTTGATTCTTCAGGATGATTTGTCTTTATTAAAGTCATTTACATTTTCCAATCATACTGTAAGACTGAGAATATATGTTTTATCTATGCTACTTCCCCATAGACAACCCTGTACAGATACTATAAAATAAAGCTGATTTTCTACTTTGGTGCTGGCTGCAGCCATCAGCTCAGTCAGACCTCCTGATCTCATCTTTCATCTCTGTGTCTTCTCTTGTGCTGTATTTTTCACAAACCTCACCAATTCCACTCTGGTTTGCTCCCATGCCCCAGGCTGGGTGGCTGTATGAATCCCTCTAGGATCATCCAGGTGCAGGAAGCATCCTGGGAATCAGCTAGATAGAGTTAATGCTTCTGCTTATCCTTGTAAAAGGTACACGGAGATTCTGTGGAGTGATGATGGGAGACAGGGCATGACACATATATAAGTTCGAGGACTTTGTTCTTCTGGCTACTCAACTTCTTAACTACAACAATTTGGAGACTTTGTTTGCAGACATAATATTAAAAAAATGAAATCAAATACAAGGGCTCTCAACAGTAATTGGATTCAGAAAAAAAATGGAGAAAGAAGAAGGAAGACAGAAGAAGGAAAGACATCCAATGGCTTTCACCCATGGAAAGTTCAGGAGTAGTTCCTGCTTTAGCCATAACCTGAAAGAAAGGCGGAAATAGTATCATCAGGCCCTCTAGTCTTTCCTCTATTTCTAAATTCCCTTTGAAATAGGCTGATCTGGGCTTGGTAAACTGTAAGTGGAGAGGGGTTTACAAAGAAAAATTATAGCAGATGGAAATAGGCAAGGAAGGCTTTATTCAGGACTCTTGCTGTTGGGTAGAAAGATTAAATTCTATTTTTCTGAAACAAAAGACAGGAAGTTTTTGATGGTGGGATGAGCTAATGGAAATGCACTGAAGAATGTTAGTGGTTAATGGGAAGGCTGGTTAATGTGATTGGGCCATCTGTGCTGCTAATTGGCTAATTGACACCTACATAGATTAGGATCCTATCTTTTCAGAAAGGAGTACATTTCAAAAAGGGGGTTCACAGGTCCTTAAGGAAGACAAGCTTAAGTTGTGAAACTGTCAAGAGCTATCAGAAGATTTACAACTCAAAGACTCAGTGGAAGACTATACAATCAAAAGTTTTCTTAAGGAAATGCTCTAAGAAAAGGGTGGTCTCTTGTCTACAGTCAGAAAGAAGACTGTCAAGGTGGAAGAAATGTTAAAGCTGTTTATTGGTCAGGGAATATATCTAAAAGAAAATCCAAGGCCTTGAAAGAACTTGCCTTGAGAATATAAGCAGCCAGCAATTAACCAATAATCATTCTATTCATAGTCTAAATCCATATTGCAGAAATAACAGTTGCCCCAAGAGCAAGACTCTGGCTATGCTATTAGAAACAATGCCTTCCCATTATTAGCTGGTTCTATTTGGTTCTTCCCTATTTCACTTTGCACCTAACAATGTCAACCTGCTGAGTCAGGTGTGAATAATATGCATTTGCTCTTCAATGCCTAGGTAAAGGAAATATCTCCTTAAAAAGCAAGCAAAATTGAATAAAATTAATTTAATCTGGGTACCATCTTTAGGTAAGTCAAGATATTTTGGAAAGAGTATTTGTTTTTTTTATTCCTTGTAGCTGCTTTTGTGGTACTGTCTTATCCATAACCATCATTATCCATTAAAATCACTTAGCTTCTTTTTCTTGACTTTATTTATTCATTTTTTTTCTGTGCCAACTTTGGACACAAAAGTTTTGATCCAGGCATCTAAGTTGAAGTACTAAAAATTCATCCTCCTGGGGTCCACTTCTCAGATAGTACATACCCTTCTACTATATAAGGGACCCCCTTTCCCTCAGGGGGTTACTTTTCCCATCTTCAGGAAATCATCTTTATGTTGAGTCACTTCTCTCTTCTGAGCAGAATCTTCATTCATGATCTTAGAAATATGTTGTAGCCTAATTCCTAAAAGAGATGCTGATGAATGTAACTTAAGGAGTTGTCTACCTTTCCAGCTAGGGAAGAGAAAGAGGAAAATTATTATTTTTCATTTCATTAAGGTTCTAACAATGAGAACAGAATAGAAATTAGTACTTTCATAAATTATCCTACTACATAATTTTTAATGACTTCTGCCTCTTTTACTTAGGAAATGGCTCTTGTTTCAAACTATTTATTTATTTATTATTATTATTTTTGAGACAATGTCCCAAGCTGTTGCACTGGGGAGAGTGCTGTGGCATCATCATAGCTCAAAGCAACCTCCAATTCTTGGGCTCAAGCAATCCTCTTGCCCCAGTTTTTTCTATTTTTAGTAGATATGAGGTCTTGCTTTTGCATAGGCTGGTCTCAAGCTCACAAGCTCAAGCAATTCACCCACCTTGGCCTCCTACAGTCCTAGGATTACAGGCATGAGCCACCATACCTGACCTCAAATCATTTATTTTGATTTGTATTTTCCCTCTCAAAGAGGTGGGTGGGATGTGATGTGGTAGAAAGGAATTTCTCTCACCATTTAGAGGAATGTGATTATATACTTTTATATTTAGGTAGGATCATTCCCCTGAAGAATTTGAACTCCTTCTTTTGAATTTAATTTTTGTCATGTAGACTAAATGCCTTGGCAAAAGAGAAAAGACAGAGGTTAATCTGATGGAGTTCTAGCACTATCTAATTCCTTTTGGAGAAACTCATTTTCAGGCCTTGGAAAGAAGTACAAGGCAGGGGTGGTGCCTATGGCTCAAAGGAGTAGGGTGCCAGCCCCATTTGCCAGAGGTGGTGGGTTCAAACCCAGCCCTGGCCAAAAACTGCAAAAAAAAAAAAAAGAAGTATAAAGAGAATGTTTGAACAAATAGGGATTAGATGAACTATGAAAGCAAGACATTGGGAAAGGAAATTATATTATTAATAAGGAACCGTTCCACGTGTTTTGAGAAAAAAGTAAATGAATCAAAAGTAGGTTAATGATAAGCAAGATGAACTAATGACCAAACAGCAGGTAAAGCTAATGAATTAGCACAATTAATTAGCTTTTGTGTGTTCAGAAAGAGATTTGATAAGACTTTGAATAGATTGGGCTAGAATATGTCCTTTTTAACTGTTTGTAAACATCAGCTATACTTGCATTGTGGTTGTGTAATAATTCAATGGGCCGTAATTTTTCCCAAACCATAATTCGTACCCAATAAATGTTTATGGAATAAAAAGTATATTTTGATTCACCACTGATATTTAATCTTTTTAAATAGATTGTAAAAATGCTGTATCTCATCTTTTAGGGTATCATTATTATGCTTTAAATTAAAGCAGAAATAGCAGACTTTGAAGTCTCAGAGAATATATAGGAAATGCACAGTTTATAGCATATATTAATAATGTATTTACAGATTTTTTTTATTATTCATGGTATCCTTGAGATAAATGCCTGGGATATCCAATTCCCAATTGTTGGCTGCCAACAATTGTCCTCTTCCTGCCCATATCTGGAGGGTGTTTTCAGGAAATCCTTTGAAGAAATGGTATAGGGATTCAAATCCTCACATTTATTTATTAAGAATTTACATAGGGGTGGTGCTTGTGGCTCAAAACAGTAGGTTGCTGGCCTCATATGCCAAGGGTGGTGGGTTCAAACCTAGCCCCCACCCACCCGCCAAAAACTCCAAAAAAAAAAAAAAGAGAGAGAAGAATTTACAGAAAAGAGGCATTCTGATTAATACAATTGCTTATGCTTAGTTTAAATATGAGCATCATGAAACATTTCATATCTTAGAGAGGAGTTGATTTGGCCCTGTTAAATTAAATTAAAAAGATCTGAGTATATCTCCATAATTGAGTCCTTCCATGGAAAACTACAATTTTGCTTGATACCTAGACTAACTGAAAACTTAATTTATTTTCTAACTTGTGACAAGTGCCTGAGTCTTAGTTAATCACAACGTCTGAGCCTCAGCCAGTTACAGGTGGTCAACTGATTCAAGTAAGGCAAAACCCTGGGCTGTAACCAATGAAGCTGTCTGTGTGTCACGTCCGTAAAATTCCATTTGACCACATTACAGCTGTGAAGCTCCTAGAACCTATCCTGATAGTGGGGGTTATCTGATTCTAGACTCATGAAGTAAAAGCCAATGAAGATCTTTAAACCAAATTTGTTGTAATATTTTTTTTTTCCTGATAGTCCTAATTAATGCAGAGACTTGTGGGAACCAATTCTGGCCTCTGAATTTGTTTTCTTATTCCAAAATCTTTTAGTTTAATGTTTAAGGGAGCATCTTTATTTTTCCTGCTTTGCAGAAAATTTTTTTCCAGAAATTTTCTATATTTTGTGATTCTTGGTTGCATATATACCTGTTTTGGGGGCCTGCCTCAAGAGCAGGGTCCTCTGAGACCTATGGAAACTGGCAGTGACCGATTGAAGAAATACAGAGTTAGAAATGATGGTAAAGAAAGAGACATAGAGTAGAATTAAAGATGGGAGCTCAGGGGTCCACTGCCCATTTGTGGGCTTCTGGCACTGGCCCAGAGTGTTTGCTTCACTCTGATTTTATTGAAGTCTATTTGCCCAGAGGGTAAGATGAGGGACGGAACAAAGATGCCAGCAGTTTCTCTGATTGAGCACATCAGCTCCTATTATTATTATTAACCTTAAGTGTAGGCTTGAGAAATCTGAAATCTGAGCCTTATATTGGGAGAGCCTACCTTGTGAGCTCACACACAGATTTCTAGGGAGGTGTTAAACTCTGCTAGTTCTTTGTAGAGTAACATGCCTGAAGCATTAATCTCCTCTGAGGAATCGGTGGGAGGGAGGCATTTTCCTCCTATCACCACCACAGAGACTCTTCCTCTGCTATAAGGGATATAGCCCTTTTGTCCATATCTCAGGGCTCCAGCTACTCCCGTGATCTCTAGCCCAGCCAAACGCAAATCTCCACAATGGGTATCTGCTTTGCCTGTTTAATGGGCAGGAAATGCCCTAGAAGATGTAACTTTTTCTGGGACTTGCCCATAATCTCTTCTATGGCCATTATTTTCTTCAGAGTGCTCACAAACCCAGCAGGGTGTTTGTAAACTGTATCCCCAACAGGCTAGATTCTCAGAAAAGGAAAGAAGCTTGCTAGCAATGGCTAGCTTAAATGTAAACGATGTGACTTCTTCTGACTCACTCAGCTTACTTTTAAATTTTCCTCTTTTTCTGGGGTGCTTTCCCTTGCCAAGAATGGGGTCTTTGGTCCTCATTCTCCCAGCATATCTCTATATGAAAAAATATCCCAGTGGATATTTAATTGCCTATATTGTAATTTTAAACCCTACTGGAAATAAGTTATACTTTTAAATGGGTTGGTAAAGGGTGTTAAATATATGACATTGATATAGAATTAATATCTTTAGTGAAAAAAAAATAAAGGAGCATTACAATTTTCTCACCCGTGAAGGACTTAAAGGATGTATAAAGCATCTATCATGTTAGTGCAGTTCTACATGTATCTTTTTGCCCTGTTCGTTTTTTTAATGCTATTAAAGGAAACAAAGACAAGTCATGACAGAATTGTGGTTTTTTGACAGGCTTACAATTTGGAGCAGAGATGGGAAAACAAAAATATAAACACAATGAGGGTTAGTAACTAAGTAGCTGTTACTGGATTGATTCTTCCATAGGTAATAGTTATAATCAGACAAGTACTGAAATAAACAAACAAACAAAACTTGAAGGTGCCAGAGCATAGACAAATGCAGGCAGATTAAGTGGGGGTGGGTGCATGCAGAGGAAGAAGATGGCCCTAGTGAGATCCTGGCTTTTATGTTTTACGCCATTGTTTTTAGGGCACATAAGTACACTACAGAAAACACACTTTGTTTTGGAACCCCTAATCGTATATTCCTAAAAGCATGAAAGTGAAAAGACCAAGATTAAGACCTAATCAAACTTACCCTCCTTAGTATGATTTTGGAAAGATCTTAATCTTGCAGACTCCCTGAAAAGACCTCAAGTTTCCATAAGTATTGGTAGATCACAGTTTGATTTCCATTGACCCAGAGAAAATCTTGTGCTTGTGCATCAGGTGATATGTAAAGAATTATTTTTGGTGTGTTATTTGCAGTAGGGGAAAAGTGAAAAATAAAATGTTCAACAATATGGAGATAGATAAATAAATTTTGGCATATTTCAAATTAGAACTTTATATTGCATGAAAGTAAAATACATCCGTTGTAGCTCTCTGTGTCAGCAGAAACAATTTAGAAGTTCAAGATGAAAAAAGTAAGTTGCAGAAGGACATCAATAATATGATGACTTTTATGTAAAATTTTAAGTTCAGACCAAACAATACTGCATATAGTGTTTATTTAGGGATATGTGTGTGTGTGTGTGAGAGAGTAAGAATACATACCAAATTAGGTTTATCAATTTGGAAAAGAAAAAATAATCAGAGGAGAAAAATGTAAAGAATAATTTAAGTTTGCATATAAAAATATCATTTTGTTATTTCTGATTGTATATGAAGCACATTGTGCCCTATGATTGCACCAATGTACACAATTATGATTCAATAAAATTATTTAAAAAATATCATTTTGTATTAAAAATTTCAAATGAGGAAAAAACTCTGTGAATTTTCCAGTGGAAGCTCTATATTTATTTTTAGCCAAAGTTTAAGAAAGCTGCTTCATAATTGTATAGACATCTGTGCTGCATCAGGCAAATAAATATCTGCTATATTCTCTTACAATGTTAGAGCACCATTTTTCAATAGATACATTATTATACCAAAAAATTAATCCAAAAGTATTTTCCAAAACTCATTTAAATTTTGGTTCCGATATAATAAGCCTGTATCTCCTTATTTTCTTCCTTAAAAAAAAAAAAATCCGCAGGTGATTGGTGATGTGTTTAATGGGGATGAATGCAAAGGATCAAGTTTTCCATATTATGGAGTTGGTAGAAAATTTATGTTAACAGTAGCTATTTTTCTGTTTATATAAGGAACTGGTAATCTGAGAAAAATGTAGTTGTTCCATTCAGAATTAGATTCAACTTAGTGAGGACAACCTTTGACTCTGAGCAGGCAAACGTGCTTTTCTCTTCTTATGCTTATCTTCTTTCTGTCATTTTTTATAGGTTTAGGAGCAAATGCAATTGCTTTAATACAACTGATCTTAAAATTAATGTTAAGAGAGTTCAGAGCCTCCATTGTAGAGCAGGGCATTTATCTCACTGCTTCTCAATACCTCTTACCTGCCACATGTTTGGATAAGGACAGGTATCAGTGAAACTATTGCAATCCTGCACCAACACTTGTAGTTATTGGGGGAAAATAAACATGTGTGAAATGAACTTAAAACATGGAAAACTGAAGCTGGAGTCAAACCCAAATAGATGTGAAAGAGTTTATAAATATTAGCTATTTTTTCTTACGGAAACAAACAGCCAAAAACCTTCTACATGAAAATGAATCTTTATGATCAGGAATACCGAGAAGTATCCTAAGCAATCTTTTAGCCATTTGTTTTAAGAACTCAGTCCAGACTAATTGCTTGCTCAGTGAAAAGAAATTCCAAGGACAGATAATGATCCCCTTTATTAAGCAGTCTCTCTTCTGGGGATGTCGTCTATGCTGGTGTTGGAGGGAGTTCTGAAAATGTTTTACACTTAAAAGGCATTTTCTCTCTGGTGGAAACATTGATTTGTCCACTATGCCCCATTAAAATATAGTAAAATAAACACACATTAAAAGACCTTTAAAGAATAGGTACATTTTTCCCCCATGAATGAGGCCAGTCACTTTCAGAACCTTGGTTGCTTTATATTTATGCCCAGCTTTACCTGTGCATCATTAGACATCAGTGTACCAATTGCACATCTGTGCCACCAAATGGATGCTTTTTTCTTATTTGTTTTCAGGCTTGAGATATTTGCTTTCTGAGTAATTATTTTAAAAAGCCAGTTAGATTGCAAGGCACCATCAGAGATAATGAGGTCAACAAGTAAACTCTATGGTTCCATCTTTCTCTCAGCACAAAGGTGGTTATGTCTTCAATGATCAATTGAAGTAAATGTGTGCTCTGATTTTTGGTCAGACCTCTTATGGAGGTTGATGGGGACACATGTTAAGGGTCAGTCATATTAAAAACTTCTAGAGAGAGAGCAGCTGGGAAGGTGAAGGGTCTAGAAACAAGGTCCCATTTGTACCTCTTCAAGGATCTTCTTTTTTTCCTTTGAGACAGAGTCTCACTTTGTCACCCTCAGTAGAGTGCTGTGGTGTCACAGCTCATAGCAACCTCAAATTCTTGGTCTTAAGCGATTCTCTTGCCTCCAGCCTCCCATTTAGCTGGGACTACAGGTGCCTGCCGCAACACCCAGCTATTTTTTGGTTGTAATTGTCATTGCTTTTTTGGCAGGCCAGGGCTGGATTTGAACACTCCAACTCTGGTGTATGAGGCTGGCAACCTAGATGCTGAGCTACAGTTGCTGAGCCCTCTTGAAGGATCTTGACAAAGATATTAGGGAGGCAGGAATAAAACCAAGAGTTGACAAATTTTCGGCTTCTTATAATTGAGAAGTGATCATGTGGATGAAGAGATAGCATCTGTGCTTTTAGATAGTGGAGCTAGCACCAATGGATGAACATTACAGGGAAGTGATTTTTACATCAATATACCAAAGAACTTTCTTTCTGTTTAAAGATGTTGTTGAAGAATGTGAACTCACTGTTCCTCCTCATTTTAATTATAAGACTAGAAAACTGTCTTGTAGAGATTCATCTGATGCTTTGATACATGAAAAGAGAACACGAATCTTCATTTCTCTGAGTTTTGACATATGAACTGTCCCGCTTGTACCCTTAATGAATCCCCAACATTAAAAAAAAATGTAAAAAAAAGAATGGGATGAAAAAAATTAATGTGATAAAGGTTAATAATTTTCAAATTGGGTAAAAATTATCAACTATCAAATCCATAAAGACCAGTGGCTATAAAAAGGCATGCTATATCTAATGATTATATCAGTTTTAAGGCTATTATAAAGGATATTATTAACAAATTTGAAAACTTAGTTGAAATAGAAAAAATTTCTTTAAAATTCTTCCTAAAGAAAATTTTGAGCCCAGTTTGCTTCACTCTTGTAATCTATCAAACATTTAAGAAATTAAATCTTAATCCAATCTTCCAAATTCTTTCAGAAAAGAGGCAAAGACATATTTTCCAATGTGTTTTATGAGACTAGCATAATGAAGATGAAAAACCCTTGTGAGGACATTATAAGAAAAAATAGGCCAACATCTCTGAACTTGAGAGATCCTTTAAAAATATCAGTAAATTGAATTTGGCAGTGTTCAGATATATATATATATATATATATCCAAGTAGTTTAGTCTATAATTACAAAAAATATAAATTTCATTTAACATTTGAGAGAATTAACTCATTTACTATATGTAGAATATCAGGAGGAAAAGACTTACAATCTGAGTTGATACAGAAAAGCATATCACAAAATTTAATTGGCATTTATGGTTTTAAAAAATCCTAGCAAGTAGAACAGAAGTAAACTTCTTCAATCTGACAAAACTCATTGTCAAAACTCAATGTTAGACTCTGTGCCTGTAGCTCAGTGGCTAGGGCACTGGCCACATACACTTGGGCTGGTGGGTTCGAACCCGGCCTGGGCCTGCCAAACAACCATGACAATAGAAAAAACAAATAGCCGGGAATCATGCTGGGTGCCAGTAGTCCCAGCAACTTGGAAGGGTAAGGCAAGAGAATCGCTTAAGCCCAAGAGTTTGAGGTTGCTGTGACCTGTGATACCACAGCACTCTACAGAGGGTGACATAGTAAGATAAGACTCTGTCTCAAAAGAAAAAAAAAACGACTCAATGAAAATTTGAATACTTTCTATGTGGGAATTTGGAATAAGGAAAAGATATCTGATGTCACCACAGCATTCAGTGCTGTACTTAAGGTTCTATCCAGTGCAATAATGTGAGAAAAATAAGTACAAAACAAAGATAATAGAAAAGAAGTGGTAAAACTTATTATTCAGGGATTAGTGGGGTTTTAAATAGAAAAATATGAACAATATACTAAGTCATTACTAAGACCCATAAGAATTTATCAAGGTCACAGTATACATTATTATATAAAATTTTAACTCTGTGTGGTAATAGCAATGAATTAGAAAATGAAATTTTATATATTTTTTGAGAGCTGGGTCACACACTGTTGCCCAGCCTGAAGTGCATTGGCACAATCACAGTGCATTGCAACCTCGAACTCCTGCTTTCAAATTATCCTTCCATGTCAGCCTCCCAAGTAGCTGGGATTGTAAGTGCTGGCCACTGGTCCCAGAAGACAAAATTTTAAAAATTCCCTTTAAATTGCATCAAAAGGAACAAAATCTTTGAGAATAAATTTAACAATAATCTGCAAAACCTCTGTTAAAAAATGCCAGAACACAATAAACAAAAAACAAGACCTTACTTAAAATAAAGGGGACCTAATTAACCTTCGTGGATTGGAAGCTATCCATTCTCAACAAGACCAATGTAAAGATTCAGAGAAGTCCAAACAGAATTCAAGCAGTTTTTTTTTTTCTCAGTAGGCATTGAAAAGCTAATTCTTAACTTTATATAAAAATTCAGAGGTCCTATAATAGGCAACGGAATCTGAAAATAAAACGAAGTTGGCAGATTCATACTACCTGTTTTTAAGACTAACTCTGAAGCTATTATTATCAAGATGGTGTTATGTTCGCATGAAAATAAACAAATCACTGGTGAATAATAGAGAATATATAGTCTTCCTTAGTTTTGGTCACCTCAGCGAAGCTCCAAGTCATTTCAATGTTAAAAGGAAACTTTTTTTCCAAGATTAGATAGACATCTGAGGAGTGAAGGGGGAGAGGGTAAGAAAACTAAATATCTATGCGAGGAAAACATTATCTTTAACTTCTGTCTTACTTCATACACATAAAAATAATATAATCAGATTATAGAGTAAAACCCCAAACCAGGATTATAAACTTCTAACAAAGAAACATACAGTCTTATTTTCATAACCTTGAGATTAGCAACAATTACTTAAGCAATACACAAGAAAGCACTAACAATGAAAAAGAAAAAAAGGGCAAATTGAAAAACTGGACTTCATATAAGTAAATAACTTTTGCTCATCAAAAGATATTGAGGGTGGTGCCTGTGGCTCAGTGAGTAGGGCACCGGCCCAATATACCGAGGGTGGCAGGTTCAAGCCTGGCCCCGGCCGAACTCCAAAAAAAAAAAAAAATTGAGAAAAGCCAAGTGTATACTGGGGGAAGATATTTATTACACAATACATTTATTTGAAAGACTTGAATACAGAATATACAGAGCTCTTACAAATTAATGGAACAGTAAGCAACACAATGAAAAGGTGCAAAGGATTTGAATGGATACTTGCCAAAAGAAAATATGCAGGTTGGGAGTGGTGGGTCATAACCATAATCCCAGCACTTTGCAAGGCCAATGTGGGAGAATTGCTAAAGTCCAGGAATTTGAGGCTCTAGTAAACTGTGACTCCACCATGACATTCCAGCCTGGGTGAGAGAACAAGACCCTTAAAAAAAACAAATTAGATAAAATATACAAACAGCATGACCAATAAACACACAAAGAAATGGCCAGCATCCATTTTTAATGTCACAGATATAATGCCAAAATAGATATGTACCTTTTGAGAAAAATGAAATGCTGCCATTTAGAAAAAATAAAGTTCAATTTATTATAAGAAAATAAATGAATGGACTTCCAACTAGTGAGACCTAATTGGATATTCTAAAAGTAAATCTAATTCAGTTCTGTTTACACTGTAATATGGTTAGACCAGGATAGAAAAGGTCTGTATGCGTGAGTGTAGGTGGACCCAAATTCACTAAAAAGAAATGGGAATCTGGGATTTAGGTGATGACAAAAGGAGGGAAGTGTAGTATCCAACTATAAATATTAGTTGTGTTCTATCTTGGTAATAAATAGTTAAATTTGGATTTATTTTCCTTTGATTTTGTTTTAAGAATGCTTATTCACAAAATTCTCATTAGATTTAGATACAATAAGACTAAATTTTATATTCTCCAAAGGCAACTTAGAACTTTCTGTGGTCAGTTACTGAATAACTCCATGGTTAAGAAGAGTAAGAACAGGCTGGGCCTGGTGGCTTGGGTCTGTAATCACAGCACTCTGGGAGGCCAAGGTGGGTGGGGTGGATCGTCTGAGCTCAGGAGTTCAAGACCAGCCTGAACCAGAGTGAGACCCTGTCTCTAAAAATAGCTGGGCATTGTGGCAGGCACCTGTAGTTCCAGCTACTAAGGAGGCTGAGGCAAGGGGATCATTTAAGTCCAAGAGTTTGAGGTTGCTGTGAGCTATGATGCCACAGCGCTCTACCGAGGGTGACAAAGAGTGTCACAGGAAAAAAAAAAAGGGTAAGAACTATATAGCCGGAGGGGGAAAAAATGGAGTCCCATCTATAGGAAAGGGTATGTGTTTAGTGGCTAGCTGTAAGTGGGAAAAGTAGCCAAATTATGAACAATCTTTCATGTTAGTTGAGGTTTCTGCATTTTATTAGAAAACCTATAATTGAAGCATATGCAAAGGCTATGACAATAACAGATTTATAATTTAATATAATCACTGATGGAAACATGAAGCAGATGGAGAAGTAGACAGATATATGTAAATAGAGATAGAGATATAAATATGGAAGTCACGATATTTCATTACTGAATTCCAATGTATAAATTTGTGTATCCCCATGCCAATGCCTGGATTTGTCAATCAGAGTCTAGATATGAATATTAAATAATAAGAGTTTAAACAGAGGTAGAAACCATACAAATAGGTTATGGGACTGGATGTGAACCAATGTGAACCAAGTATCTACAGGAATTGCTGACTGAGTTAGAAGGTGGGAGGAAAAAAGGGACAGT
>CAUYON010056571.1:0-27562 GCA_963573935.1 Arctocebus calabarensis
ACAGCCAGTCACAGAACAACAGCTAAGAAGAAAGAAAAAAAAAGGAATTCTACAATTAAAATGCTTCTTATAAAATGCTTGAGAATAGCGAGGAAGAAAAGGCTCTAGCAAATATGATATAAGCACTCTTAGGAGCTATAAGAAGGAAGGGAGAGGAGGGGGAGAGAGAACAAAGAAATTAACGTGGGAGAGGAAGAAGAATGTTCAGTTGAGAATAGGAGGTAATAAAAATAATCTAAGAAAGTGAAGTAAAGAGTTATTTGTCGATAGCCCCTCCAAGAAAAGGATATTCACAAAAAAAAAAATCATGAAAATATTATTATTCTTATATGTATATATAATTGCAGTCCAGTCCGGCAACAACGATCTGCTGTGAGAGGAGAGCAAGGGAGCAGGGCTTGTGGTGACTGTGGGGGAGGGGCCTCACAGTCGCTGCAGATCTCAGTGGTCGCACTGGTGTGTTCCTATTCAAGGGGCGGCGGCTTCCAGCCTCAGTAGCTCCCAGGGGTCGGTTGCTATGGCCGCAAAGGTGTCCTCTCTATTTGCAGGATGGTAACTTTGGAGTCACCGCAGAAGCACCGGGGGCGGGGGTTGCTATGGCCAGGCTCCCAGCCGCTCTCAGCCTAAGGGGCGGGGGCTTTGTGACACTATGCGCGGGCGACCTCGGCCTCACAAGCCGTGGTGGTTGCTATGGGAGTTATGGCTGCAGGTCGCAGCGGCCGTGAAGACTAGAGGGGAGGGGCCACGTGGTCACTGTGGATCTCGGGGGCCGCAGCGGTGTGTCCCTAATCACGGGGCGGCGGCTTCCAAATGCAGTAGCACCCGGGCAGAGGTTGCTATCTCCGTGAAAGGGTCATCTCTATTCGCTGGGCGGCAGCTTCGGAGCGATGGCCACAGTTCCCAGCCGCTCCCAGCTGCAGTGAAGGCTAAGGGGGTGGGGGCTTTGTGTCACTATGAGCGGGCGACCTCGGCAGCACAGGCAGCATCAGTTGCTATGGCCGTGGGTCGCAGCTGTTCGCAGCGGCCGTGAAGGCTTGGCCTCCAGCATGCTAGGGTTATAGGCTGCACGCACCACCATGCCCAGCTTCTGGTTGCATTATTAATCTTCTTTCCCGGAACTGTACCTATACTCCGTACGTGCCTTTTACTTCCGCCAATAGACTTCTTGAACAAGGGAATTCTGCTCATCAGTATTCATCTTAGCAGTTACTCTGTTTAAGCCTAGATTAGATTCTGAAGCGACTGTTAATCATGAATATTTTTTTTGTCTTACCATAACTCTGGGTGATTTTTTATATTGTGAATTTTATGAATTGAATGCCCACCTGCACAATTAGTCTCATGTTGTATTAAAAGGGCTGCCCATAAAAAATAAGTTTTCAATATTTTCTGTGAAAATATATGGTCCTAACACCGATTGCCTAACTCTTCATTCCACCCTCCCAGCTGTTTTGGTTGGATGCCACAGTAGGTGATTCCGAGTCATACGGGTCACCCTATTCAATCCTTACAATAAAAGTTTTCCAACTGAGTTAGTATTCAGAAGTCCATGGAGGCCACAGAAGAAAGCTACCATGAGTAGTTTAGCTGTGTTACAGCTCATTTGTACGTGTTGAGACTAAGAATAGTCACTAAAGTTAGAGAATCAAATGTTCACTGTTAGTGTATGTGCTGTCTAGAAAATATTAACCAGGTCTGGTCACTAAGTATGTTGGCCTGGAATTGAAAACGATTTGGAAGGTTCACTAGCTTTAATGTACCTATTGCTTTATTTGATAACATTAGGACGTAAGGATTACAATAAATTTTCAGGTCTGTCGTTTATCTCTGGATATTTTCTCTTGCAGAAAGTGACACAACAGGTGTGATTGGGGGAATAGCGGTTCCCCTCCGTATACGCTACATTAATAAGTTAGGGAGACACAATATAAAATCTTCATGTAAACTGTCTTATCTAAATTATTATAAGTACCTCATTAGTTCAGAGCATCTTTTAAAATGGTTTCTACATTTCTAAAATGTACAGACATTCGTATTAATAAACGAATTACAGACATTTGTATTAATAAACAAAAGCCCCTCTTTGATTACCAGTATTTTATTTTTAATTTTTGCCCCAAATGTAGTTATGTATTTCCTTTAAAATAAAGTTTTACTGAGATTATATGATAATTCACATTATCATAAAGCTTACCTCATTAAGGTATATAATCCAGTAGTTCCTAATATGTTCACAGAATTGGGCAATCATCGCTAAAATCAATTTTTGCACATTTTAATCACATAATGAAGAAACTCCATCACCATAGCTGGGTTATTCCCTGTTTCTCTTTCTTCCTGCCTCCACCTCTTCTATCCCTGTCCCCCAACACCAGGTAATGACTTATCTACTTTCTGTCTCTCTGTATTTGCCTAATATGAACACATTTCTAAACATTTATTTGACCTAACTATAATTCTGTGTCTTTTGACCAACGTCTCTCCCTTCTCCTTCCCATCTAACCATCTGTGTCTCTGGTGACCACTCTTCTTCCTTGCACTTCTATTAGATCAACTTTTTAAGATTCCACGTATGAACGAGCTCATGCAGAATCTGTCTTCTTCTTGCTTAATTTACTTAACGTGATGTTCTCCAATGATAGGATTTCATTCATTTTGTGGCTAAACAATATTCCATTGTGTATAGACACTGTTTTCTTTATCCACTCATCTGCTATGGACACTTGGGTTGCTACCATGTCTTGCCTCTTGTTAATAGTGCTGTTGACATACACGGGCGTGCCGGTATCTCCTCAGTATACTCACTTCATTTCCTTTGGAGATATCAGCAGTGGAATTGCTGGATCTCATGTCAGCTATACTTTGCATTTGGAAACTCTATGCCATTTTTCTTAATGGTTGTATTAATTTGCATTGCCACCAAAAGCGTATTCTTGTACTTTAAAAATAAAGTCATAATCCACTTATCTCTGCACACAAAAGTCTTTAAAATCCGATTTTAGGGTGGTGCCTGTGGCTCCAGGAGTAGGGTGCCAGTCCCATATACCAGAGGTGGTGGGTTCAAACCCGGCCCCAGCCAAAATCTGATTTTAGCAAACATTAGCTCTACTCAACTTTGGCTCTAGTCTTATTTAACCATTCTTGTCTTAATATGGTGTTTTTCGCACTGTATTTCTTAGCATCCCAGGGCTTTTCAGAAAAGGCAAAGCCTCCACTGAAGGGTAAGGTGGGAATTGGGGTGGAGTGATCTGGGGATGGGAACTGCCCTGATTTCACGCTAACCAAATCAGACAGCTTCCCCCTGCCCCTTACTCCTTCTATCTTTTGCCTTTTCTCTTTTTCCTCATTTAGTGTTTATTCTGGATTTCTTTAGGTAAAAGGATTATATTTCCAAGACTTAAATTGAATGCATGCCTTAGGTAATTTTCTCTTTAATTTATTCACATTAGCTTACATGTCTGCTATAGGTTTCCCATCTCTTTTAGTTTGAATGGACATATATTTATTATTTTGAAGATGTATACTTTTTTCAGATTATTTAGAAGTATAATAAGTGTCAGAATGGTCTCCTAAGCAATTTGAGAATTCCACAATGTTTATTTAATTATGGCTAAGCAAAAGCACTGTCCTAGGCACTGTGCATATGCCAGTGATTTAAATAAAGACTCTTGCCCTTAGGAAGGTTAAAGTTTATTAGAGATCAAACAGACAATTCTACATATATACAACAAATAGTATAGCGTGTTAAAAAGGAGAAAAAGGTCATGAAAAAACGAAAAGGTAGAGTAGGACAAAAGGAAATACTGGTGTTGAGAGCTTGAAGCAGGTAACAATTGTATGTAGGATGGTCAGAAGTGAAGCTAGTTTAGATGGTGATATGTAAGCAGAGACTTGTCAGCTATGAGAAAGCTAGCCACAGGAGGTAACTCCTGGGAGGATGTTCCAGGTAGAAAGAACATCCAGTGTAAAACCTGCAGATTGTCTGTGATGAGTCCATTGAGAAGACTAAGTTTGCTAAGTCTATCCAATGAAACAAAAATTTAAGTCTTTTTATTTATCTCATTTTTAGACACAAAATCATAAATATTTATCCAATGAAACAAAAATTTAAGTCTATTTTTATTTGTCTCATTTTAAGACACAAAATCATAAATATTAGCACGGAAGGGAACCATAGATTTCAAATCTAAGTGTGTAATTTAGGGGAAGGAATTCATTCCTAGAGGCTACGTGACACCCAGTGGCAGAACCAGGACTGATTCCATGCTCTCTCCATCACTCTGTAACAATAAATGGCTCCCAGGCTTCCCCTAACATGGGTGAGATATTGAAATACTTGTCTTTTCTTGCTTTTTTTTTTTTCATTTGGAGTGGCAGCTTTTAATAAAGACTTGCACAAATCTAAGTTAATTTCTTTCACTGGGAAAAATTGGCTGGCTTGCCTACATGTAATGCCAGCAATGCTAAAAGGTTGACTTATTTGCTATAGAGAGCTGGTGAATCTATGGACTCGATCCTCCTGGCACTTATGAAAGGGTTTGTGCACTTGGAGGCGTCACATTAAATTAGGATTTGCTGTGTCTTTATATTATCTAATTTTTCTGCAGAAGGAAGAAATACAGGTTGTACTTTTCATGTATTGTCATGTAAAACATGATTTTCTGAAACACAAACCTTTAAACTGTTAGATATGGAGGTACTAATATCTATTTTTGTTATTTTGGAAGGAAAAATGTGCACTTACACAATAACTTTCATCACTGCAGAGATTAGCCTGCCCTTAAGGGTAGTCTATCTGAGTTTCATATTATGTGTGATATATTGACCCATTCAAGGCAGAAACAAGGCAAATAACTTAAAAATCTCAGTGGGAGCTAAAACATAGTTTCGGCTGGAAGATGTAATGTATAGTAACAAGAAGAAAATGTGTGAATTAGAAAAATACATAATGCGTGCATTTATGAAACTATGTGCCACAAATAGGATTAATGTGAACAACCCAAACACTATAAAAGTCATTTACATCTTTATAGCAAATAGCCCTAAATTTATCTCACTTGATTATGTATTCCATTTTTAATACATATTTTAAAATATATAATACACACTAATGCCTAAAAAGAAAGCTACATTTTCATTCTAAGAAATAAAATAATAGGTAAGCAGAACTTTAGAAAGAGGCAAAATTCTTACAGTGCATATTTTGTGTACCAAAAAAAATTGCTCACTATCAGAACTGTGGAAAAACACAACATCCCTACTAAACAAATTTAAAACTTAATACCCTAAGCTTTCAGAAAGAGCGCTATAGGTCTTCTTAATAAATACATGGATCTTCTCCTCACCTCGCACAGTTATCTATGCAAGCCGAAACATTTCCAAGAAATATACCAGAGTGGCAATAAGTTAAAAATAAATTTTTAAGTGGTAGAAGAATTATGTTTTGTTTTGTTTTTTTAATTTTCGACTTAAGTAATAATGTATAGTCAGCCAATAGAATGGTATGCCTAGAAAAGAGCTAAGTGTAACATAGGTAGTATCAGTTGGGGTCAAATAGAAGTTGGCTGTTTTTAGAACTCTTTTAGGGCTGGATGTGGTAGCTTTCACCTGCAATCCTAGCAGTTTGGGAGGCTAAGGTGGGAGGATTACTTGAGGCCAGAGTTCAAGACCAACCTGAGCAACTTAAGCAGACACCATCTCTACAAAAAAAATAGAAAAGTTGGCTGGGCATGATGGGATGTTCCAATAGTCCCAAATATTCAGGAGGCTGAAGCAGGAAGATTGCTTGAGCCCACACGTTTGAGGTTGCTTTAAGCTATAATGACACCATACACTGTAGCCCATGCAACACAGAGAGACTCTTAAAAAAAAAATGGAAACAGAACTCATTCCTTCATAGAAGAGTAGTCTGAGGAACCATCATATTTGTTAATTAATTAATTTAAAAAGAGAGAGATTTAATACTTTTTATAGTTTAGTGTTTCTAGTTTAGTGTGGACACAAAATGATGATTAATCCATTACCTCTGTTTTCCAGAGATCAGATTAATTAATCCTACACATTAATCACTATAATACAATTTAAATGTTATAAAAGACACATTTCTAAATTTTAGAGGGGTACATTTGAATTAACAGTATATAAATGTTTCATGATGAAGATAATGACCAAAAGAGGAACAGAAGGGATTTCAGATAGAGATTTCAGTGACAGAGCCAGTTTTTCAACATGCACTTCTTACTTTCTGCATACTTTTTTTTTTTTTTTTAATTTGTTGTTGTTGTTTTTTTTGCAGTTTTGGCTGGGGCCGAGCTTGAACCCACCACCCCTGGTATATGGGGCCAGCACCCTACTTTGAGCTACAGGTGCCACCCTATGCATACTCTTTCATAGAAAAGTCTATGTGATATAATACGTGAAAGACACATGATATATGATAAAAATCAGGCAGTGATTAGTGGCAAAGATGAAGACAGTTCTACAATATATGTATTTGGTACCGAGAGTAAAAAGGGTTTAGTCTTGGGCTCAAATAAGAAGACATGAAAGTCAATTACTAAAGCTCTAAAACCTATAAGGTATTTTAAATAATAATTTCATCTATATACTATTTTTTTGAGACAAATTTGTTACTTATTTTCTCAGATGAAGAAAATAGCTATAAATAATTTTATAGCAGTATGACCCAGCCCCCAAATATTTTGTAATAAAAGAAAAAAAATTGTCCCTTATGAGAACAAAATATATCTTCATGATAATTTAAAATAGTTACATGTTTTGTTTTCATTACTCTATTAAAATTGTCCTCATAAATATCTACTCCTATTACTTCAGAATTTTCAAATTTTATTACATACCCAAATCTTAGACTGTGGTTAAAAATGAAATGCATCATGATTGGGTATATTTTTTTCAAACTATTGATGTACGTTACTTCTGGTGTCATTTTAAGATTGTTAACAAACATGGATTTCCTGACCTGTCAATTGTTATTTCATCTGTTGTTTTATTTCTGTTGTTATCACTAGGTTTCCACATTTTCAATAAAATTTTTTAGTATTATTTCAGAATTGTTAGTATTAATGCAATCTTATCATTTGTGATTTTATTACTGGACACCAAGGAGATTGCATAAAAAAATCAACAATAGCTAAAGTTTTCATTATGAATAATGCTTCCAAATTCTAAAAGTTCTACTAAACCTACCTTTCTATGATTTGTATGCCTTTGAAATCTTATTTAAAAAATCTTCATATGTATTATAGTTGTTTTCTAAATTCATGTATCAGTATTCCCATTGTTTAACTTTCTAGTTAGAAATCACTGGTTATCAGGGAAATACAAACAAATCAAGCTGCCTTTAGAAAAACAAATTTTCTCCTGATTTTTTAAGATCACAAATAATGTTGTTTGAGGAAAACTGCAATATGTGAACCTAAAGAAATCACCACAATCTGTTCTTTTCTCTCTGTCTTCTCTGCACTTTAATGTAGTAAGAAAGCATGATTGGAACTCTTGATTTTCATTCAGCTATTTCCATAAAACAAATTGTATTTTCTTTGAACCTCTAATAGGAAATGAACAAATCTGGGAAAAGGAGTGGGATCCGTATTAATGTAACACGTACCTGATTAGAACAATACAAGGTCATGACAGGAGTGAGAGTCCTGGACCGTGGGCTGGCATCCTCGGCAGGAAGGCAGTCCATTGGAAGGGCAGCCACACCGGGGTGACATGTTTGGGGTGGGGAGAAATAGTTACTCTAAGAAGGAGTGGGTGAGTTCCTGGACAGACAAAATCAGCTCTAACTGTGATACTAAACTATAACATACGAAAAACTAGAACCATTATTCTGTTAAGCACAAAAAAAGACTTCCTGTCAAAGGTTTATTAATCAACTCACTAATGAAGGGACGAGCAAGATAGTAAACTGGTTCAAAGATTTTTGATGCGCTAGAATTTGTGGAGATACATCAAAATGGCATATATAATTTAAAAATATATATTTTATAATGAATTTTTGGTAGCATAATAAACCATAATCGTTATTACTCTCTTTTCTACTAGACAATAATAATTTACATTTCTATTAAGCATGAATCAGTTGGTTGGGGACAAATAAGTATCAAGAAATAGAAAATCAAATAAAAGTATACAACTGTAGAAAAGCAGATAATCCCCGTTTGGCACTGCCGGCCAAAACTCAAAGAGCAATTTACAATCTCCTTTGGCTTATTTCCAAATTTGAATATGTTTTCCGTAACAGAAGTAATGTGGGGAACAAAGATTGGACCAGGGGCGTCTTATTTGTAAAGTCGGCTTATTACATTGAACAAGGCACTGATGCTCTCAGATAGCTGGTTCTCCACATCTAAAAATCTCTTCTTCCAAACGCTGAATATGTTATGCTTCTCAGAAACCTTCCACTTTAAACTGCGGTGTGCAAGAACTAATGTTTTATCGTTCTACAAAACAGCTTTAGCACTACTTCTTCCCAACTTTACTTAGGCCTAATTCAACAAACACTATTTTTGAAAGTATTTTCTAAAAGCTTTATTGATGTATAATTGTTATACAAAGAATCACACGTATTTAAGTGTTATGATCACAATGAGATGCTCAACATTTGCTTAGTTAAGAGACCATAGGAAAAAGAACAAGATAATTAGCACTACTCACATTATAACTAAGTGCTCAGGAATATGTGTTTATTCACACAAAACAGAACAACAACAAAACCTACCATGAGGTCTAGAAATACACATATATATGTTTTAAAGTACAATAAGAATATCTATAAGAGTTATAGTTCTAAAAATGGTGAGATCCTTAATGAAAGGTGCATTATGCTATAATGCTATTGTATTTTAATAACAATATTTAGAATAGTAGAGTTATTTTAATGATTTTCATAACCAATGAATCAAATATATATCCTTCTTGCACCCCAGGTAACAAATAGGCTCAACCACTTGTGAGCAATTATAAAGCATATTCTCTTAACTAGGGAGAACTATTTTTTAAAGAATAATGAAATGTTTTCTCCTGTTTCCTGTATCGACTTGATTTGAGAAAAATAAAAATCACCTGGAAATGATTTTTCTAGCTGAGAAAATCTTTCAATATAGTTCTTTGCCCTATCCTGTTAGATCTCATTTTATTCTTGTGTCCTTAAGCACATCGATAGCTTTTTGCTGTCTTTCTACTTATGAACTTTCCAGTGGCATCCCCAAGTTTGTTCTTATCTAATTTTTGATGTTCCTATACAATTTGAAAGCGCACCTTTCTCTGTGAGCACAGAGAATATTTTCAGGTACTTTTTTTTTTTGATACTTTATTTTTTGACTTCATGTTGTCAAAAGATACCGTATAACAAATGCTCTTCTATTTAAACTAGCAATTTGTTTTATTTGATGTAATAGGCTCTCATTGTAATTATTTTTATCTTCTTTTCTATAAGATGACTTATACTTTGGCATTTGGTACAAATTTTATTTTTAACATTGGACATATTTTCTTTAGTTGTAACAAGTTACAAATATACCTGTCCTATACAAATTATTTGTGATCATTTCTCTAAGTTGTTTGAAAATATTGTTACATCAGTGAGATTCCCTATTTGACTTTCTAAAATTCTAATAAATATAGTAAAAGTATATTAATATGTAGAATTTTTTATTCACCATATTTAGACATTTTCTTTCTAGTTTCTGTAGGTTTGCTTACAGATGGAATTAAGTATTCCTGCACCTGGCTTTAATGTGGTAATCATTTTTGTCTTTTGGTAATGTTATTCTCATGCTAGATGCCTAATAAGACGAAAGATATTTTGATTCTCTTTAATTACTTTGTGTTTATTATTATATTTTCTTTTTTTTTTTTAATTATTGAATCATAGCTGAGTACGTTAGTGCAATCAAGGGGTACAATGTGCTGGTTTCATATACAATCTGAAACATTTTCATCAAACTGTTTAACATAGCCTTTATGGCATTTTCTTAGTTATTGTATGAAGACATTTGTATTCTGCATTTAAATATTACCTTTTAATCCGGAAAAGCATCTAAATTATATCAAGTCTCATCTTGTGTATTTTGAAATATATGTGCCACTTTCCAGCATTTGCAAATCTGTATACTCTTCTCCCGCTTTTCTCCCTCTGAATCAATAGTAATGCACTAGATCCAAAGATTCAAGGCAGATTTATTATTTGCTTTATTGCTGAGCAAATGGAAACAATACCTGTGAAACTATGTAAGGCATTTTACAAGTCAAAATGTCTATGGCTATCAACAAAAATGAAAATAATTTATATATGTATATAAATGTCATTTATAAATGGAGTATTTCACTAATACCAAGTAAATTGTTTTGGAAAAATCATCTTTATAATGTTAAGGCATTATCTGTCGGCTTTCATATTTTGAACTTGTAGCTTATGTAAGTTCTGGTAACTGTTACCCATTAGGGCTTGATAAGCATCGTGGTACTAGTACCCTACAGAGAAATTGGGATAAATGGATAGTTGAATGAGATGATAAAACTAGCTGTATAAGAACTGCTACTTATATATTAGGAATTGTGATTACATACACACTTGTTTGATTCACTGAAAACTACTTAAAGTCACTTTTTACTAATTTATTTTTACAGCTTTAGAAATTTAGAAAACTTATAGAACTTATGTAATCTTTCTAAATACAAAAACTGTAAAGGAAAGAATCAGAATTTGAACATGAACACTTTGAAATTCATATTCCACAAGATATATATTTTTCTTTTTTTCTGTTTTGAATCTTCCAGTTTTGGCCAACTGACTCAGAACAGCCTTATTTTTTCTCTTTCTGCCCAAAGACGTTCTCTTAATCAAAAACAAAATGCTGCTTCTGAGGTATATAAATGTGTCATAATGTACATGACATATTCATTTGTATCATAATGTATATGATATATACATATGTGTCCTCATGTATATGATGTATATATGTGTCATAATGTATATGATGTATACGTATGTGTCATAATGTATATGTTATATACATATGTGACATAATATATATGATGTATACATATGTGCCCTAATGTATATGATGTATACATGTGTCATAATGTATATTATGTATACATATGTGTCCCAATGTATATGACATATTCATATGTATCACAATGTATATGATGTATACATGTCATAATGTATATGATATATATGCGCCAATGTATATGATTATACATATGTATCATAGTGTATATGTTATATACATATGTGTCATAATGTAAATGATGTATACATGTCTCATAATATATATGTTGTATACATATGTGTCCTAACATATATGATTATACGTACATGTTCTAATGTATATGATTACACATATCATATAGTGTGTATATAGGCCATTTCCTTCCATTCTTCCTTCTTTTCCTCCTTTTCTCTCTCATTTTTATTTCCTTTCTTTCTCTTCCTTCTCTTCTTTTTATTTTTATAATTTCATCTGGTGTTTTATAAACTTCAAATTTAAAATTCTGGTTAAAATCATACTGATCATGCATATTTGTCAGAGTGGAAAAATTAAGGGAATTAGATTCTAGGAAGCATAATTAATGGCCAAGAAATAGACAAGAAAGCTGCTCAATGAGCTTTATTCCACATATTAAATACAGCCTGTATTACGCATTATTATATTTTAAACCGTGTGTATTTATATATGGCTGCATATGCTCATGGATTTGTCATTACTATTTTGACCTATGTGGTTAAAACCACTGTAGTTCAATACAGTATCATTTCAGTGTTTGTCCTCACTTAAAACATGATTTTCCCTCACTATTCGTATTTATTATGTGATATACATAGATAGGATAATTGTAAATGGAATCGTGTTTTTAAAAAATTAAATGTTATGAGTATATAATACTTGTATGTATGTATGAGGTATATGTGATTGTGGATACAGGGATACAATATAAATTAATCAAATTAGGGTTATTGGGGCATCCATCACTTCAGGTACTTATTGTTTCTTTGGGTTGGGAACAGTAGAGTTCCATTCCTTCAGTTATCTTAAGTTATACTATAGCTGTTGGTTATGGTCACTTTATTGTCATATCAAACATCGTTTATTTGATCTGAGTAACTATATTTTTGAACCAATTGACCTACCACACCTTATCTTCCCATTCCCAGTACCTTTCTCAGCCTCTGGTAACCATCAATCTATTTTCTGTCTCCCTGTGATCAATTGTACAGTGTATAAGATAGAACCATTTTTTAAGATGCCTACAGAGGCAGCAATTGAAATTACTTGTTGCTGGTACTAATATGAAGAGAGGTTACATATGATAAGCCCTGATGTTAGAAGAATATAAATTATTCGCTTGAGAGAGCTTTAATTTTATACGTCATATATAGACAAACACCTATGTATATGTGTATAATGGATACATAATAATCAGTATTAGATTGTGTCTTTAATTACCAATTCACTAAATTATAGTGGTTTATTTGCACCATACTTTTTTTTTTTTCTTTAGACAGAGTCTCACTATGTCATCTTTGGTAGAGTGTCGTGGCATCACAACTCACAGCAACCTCTAACTCTTGGGCTTAAGTGATTCTCTTACCTCAGCCTCCCAAGTAGCTGGGAATACAGGTGCCTGCCATGACACCCAGCTGTTTGTTTGTTGCAGTTGTCATTGTTGTTCAGCTGGCCCAGGCCAGGTTTGAACCCACCGGCCTGAGTGTATGTGGCTGGCACTGTAACCACTGCGCTTTGGGTGCTGAGCCAATATTAATAAGTTTTTTATATAATTAATCTAAAAACAGTGTGACTGTTTTCCAATCTTGTCATTTAAAATGTGTTCAAATGACACTAAAATGCTTTTTTCCAGGCTTATAATAATATAAGTGAATTCCATAGATATAAAACCTAATACAGATGCAAGTAGCTATAGATAAATCATAGCTCATAGATAAAATTTAAAAAATATTTTATATAAGAATGAAGTAATTCTTTTCCTAGGCTGATATCTAAAAAAGTTTTTCCAACCTCTTCTTCCAGCATTCTTCTGGTTTTGTTCCTTAGGTTTAAGGTTGTTATCCATTGTGAATTATTATTTTTTTTAATAGAGGGATGCATTTCTTTTTCTTATTAAGTCATATACACATAGATCATGAATACATTCATGCACATGTGGGGTATGTAAGTGATGGGAGGCACAGATCCTGTGTTAGTCTTCTCCACGTGGCCATCCAATTTTCTAAGTATGACTGACTGAGTAGGGTTTCTTTCCCCCAGCATATGCTTTTAGTCTGCTTTGTCAAAGATCAGGTGGCAACATGAGGATGATTTTGTATTTGGGTTCTCTGTTCTGGCCCATGTGTCTATGTTTCTGTTTGTGCCAGTACCGTGCTATTCTGGTTACTGGAGCCCGGGAGTACATCTTGAAGGTGGGTAAAGTGATGCTTCCTGCTTTATTCTTATTGTGCAAGGCTGCATGGGCTATTTGAGGGGTTTATGATTCCTTATCAAATGTAGAATTATTTTTTCCTGATATGCTGGTAGTTTGATAAGGGTTGCATTAAATTTCTACATCCCTTGGGGTAGACAGACGTTTTAATTATGTTGATTTTGTCATACACAAATGTGTTTTTTCCATTTGTTTACATCCTCTGCAATTTCTTCCTCAGTCTGTCATAGTCTCTCTGCAGAAGTCCTTCACCTCCTTGGATAAATATACTCCTAAGTATTTGGGGTTTTTTTTTGTAGAGACAGAGTCTCACTTTATCGCCCTCAGTAGAGTGCTGGGGCGTCACAGCTCACAGCAACCTCCAACTTCTGGGCTTAGGTCATTCTCTTCCCTTAGCCTCCCGAGTAGCTGGGCCCACAGGCTAAGTATTTGTTTTGTTTGTTGCTATTGTGAAGGGTATTGAGACTTTGATTTGGTTCTTAGCTTGACTGTCGTTGGAATATATTAACACTACCAACTTTTGCATATCGATTTTGCAATTTGAGACTTTGCTGGATTTTTTATCAGTTCTTGGGGCCTCTGAGTAGAATGTTTGGAGTTTTCTAGGTATAAAAAGATCATGTCATCAGCAAAGAGTGATAGTTTAACATTCATCTTCTCCTATTTGGATGCCTTTGATTTCTTTCTCCTGTCTAATTACTGTAGCCAGGATTTCCATCACTATGTTGAACATGAGTGGTGATATTGGGCATCCTTGTTTGGGTCCTGTCTGTAGAGGGAATACTTTCAACTTTTCCCCATCCGATAAGATGTTAGCTATGGGTGTGCTATATAGGCTTTTCATAATATTCAGGTAACTCCCATCTATGCCTGTTTTGTTAAGTGTTATCATTATAAAGACATGACCATAGCTTTGAAAGAGAAGATAGACTAATGGCCAGTAAGCATCTGAAAGAAAAATGCCCAACATCTCTAATCACCAGGGAAATGCAAATCAAACCCACAATGAGATATCATCTAACTCCTGTGAGAACGACTCTTATCAAAAAGTCCCAAAACTATGAATGCTGGCAAGAATGCCAAGAGAAAGGAACTCTTATGCACAGTTGATGGGACTTCAAGCCAGGACAACCTCTATGGAAGGTAGTATAGAGATACGTCAAAGAACCAAAAGTAGACTTACCATTGATTGACCCAGCAACCCCACTACTGGATATTTATCCAAATGAAAAAAAAAATTCCATCACAAGGACATTTGAACTCAAATATTTATGTCAGCACAGCACACTGTTATAAAGATGTGGAGGCAACCCCAATGCTCACCAATATATTATGAAAATATGGTATAGCTATTCTGTGGAATGCTGCTCAGACATTAAAAGTAATGTGGTCTAGTATCTTTTGTCACAGCCTGGATGGATCTGAAGAACATGATTGTGAGTGAAGTATCACGACAGTATAAAAACAAGTATCACCTGGACTCGGTACCCAATGGGACCAATATCAGTATGCACCCAGAATGTAAGCAGGAGGGAGGCGGTGAGGACTGGATGGTAAATTTACATCTAAGGAATACAATGCACGCTTTCTGGGGGAAGAGCACACTTAGATCTTTGACTTGGAGTACTCAAATCAAACTGTGTAACTAAAACTTGTGTACCCCCATACTATTCTAAGGAAAAAAAGAATAAAATATTGATTTACACAACAATAAAGGCTTACTTATATTCTTAAAATAACCACCAAGAAAGAATACTGGGAATAATGAGGTAAATACAAATTGAACTTTCTCTGATAGCCCCCTGAACAAGACTAAAAATGTAAAATTAGTTCTGACAGAAAAAAATAAAGGCTGAATATCTCTAATTTTTAAATCATTTATTGGTTATCTATAAGCACCTATTTACATCATTATATCTCTAAATGAGGCTAAAAATCTTTAAGCATTATGATCTGATATAGTGAAGGCTTATGGAGATCACATAATTTTACCAATAATTGGCTTGGCGCCCATAGCACAGTGGTTACATGCTCCAAGGGTGGCAGGTTCAAAACTGGCCCAGGCCAGCTAAGCAACAGTGATAACTTAAAAAAATAGCCGAGCATTATGACGGACACCTGTAGTCCCAGCTACATGGGAGGCTGAGGCAAGAGAATTGTTTAAGCCCAAGAGTTGGAGGTTGCTGTGAGTTGTAACGCCACAGCACTCTACTAGAGCACTGTAGTGAGACTCTGTCTCAAAAAAAAATTATGAATATTTCTTTAAAGTCTTAGAATAAAGCTTCAAAATGAAATTTTACTCACAATGTATTTTTTTTTTAATTTTAGCAATTCATAATTACAATGTGCTCAAAAATGTCCATACCTTAAAATGATATCTGGCCTATACAATTCAAAATTTATTATGAGCTTTTCATTGTTCATAATACCAAAAACAGCATGATGGTAAACATTTATAGAGAATGTCATTTAAAATTATTAAAAGTCCCAGAACAAAATTCAATATCTTTCTCAGAAGGACCACCTTACACTTAATAAACTTATAAACTACTAATATACACTAGTAATATGTTCTTGTTCATTCCATACTTGGCTTTCAATTGTAAAGCATTCTGTCTTGACACCAAACAGTTAGGACATTTGATGGAGAGTATATGTGCCACTGTAGAATGGCAAGATTTTTATTTCATTTTTATAGCAAATCAGTGCTCCCCTGCTACAATGGAAAAGTAATATATTAGGATAATCACATAATCTGTATTGTATTATTGGGGCTACATGTTTATTAATGTGTAGTGCCCTAGTTCTTTCTTTCTCCCTGGAGATAACCTTCATAAAAGGTCAATTCTTTCCCTGAACAGGTAAACGGCATATTTACAAGTTGGAAATTTGTAACCTAGTAACAGGATACCAAATGGAGCATAGCAAAAACAAATGAAATAATTTGACTGGCTGATAACTATTTCCAGTTGTGTGACTCTCAAAGCAATTACAACACTTAGAACATAGCCAACTGTTCCAACACTAACTGCATTTCTGTTAGTGAAAATCTATAACCATTACATGATTAAAATATTCTCCAATACTATGAAAAACATTCCCATTACCTCATGAGACATGAATAGCTAACTACCAAAGAAAGCTCTGAGGTTGTGAGAAATTGTTCCCTGCGTATATCAGATAAATCCTTGTGGTTTACCAGTCGCCCAGTTTAACTGCCCATGCACATTGATTTGATTGGAAAATCCATTGAAATGAAAAAATAATCTTTTGAGATAAGGAATGTCTTTATTAGAGGCTTTTTTCCTTTCTGTAAAATCAAATTATGTAACTTTGCATAACCAGAATTGCTGATTTCCCATCCTAAATAATAGAGTAGTGACATCTAATTTATCATAAAAATATTAGGAATTTCTTAAATAATTTCACAAACTTTACTGTGGTATATGCTTCAATGATAATGTTCCAAATTTTATTTTCTAAAATATTAGGTTGACACCTATACTATGGTGTAGTCAATACAATTATTAGATAAATGTTTTGATGGTGTTATAACATATTAGGCAATGAATTATTTCCAATTTTTCACATTTTCCAAGGACTCATCTAGATAACCGGAAGATCGAGGAAACAAGTTATAGGACCAATCCTTAAAGTTTTCATAATTTCTAGAAAGAAATATAGTGAAAAATTAACATCATAATGTTAATGTAATATTATTTAAAAAACTATAAAGAGAAATAGAAATAAGATAAATAGGTATTGGCTCCTACAGCTAGGGAGGTAAAGAAAGACATTGTGTCTTTTATAAGGCACATTTGAGATAAAAGATGAAATATTAAAAGGAATTATCCATATAGATATCTAGAGAAAAAATTTTATAAAGAATAAAATACATCACAGCACAGTACTCCTGCAAAGGAAAAAGAAAAATAAAATAAAAATCAATGTTAAGAGGTTGATAAGGTAAGAAACTCAGCATATCCAAGGAATACTTAGGGGATGCTATAATGCATTATTCAGTATCTAATACTTATTTCCCAAACTACTGGGAATTATGCTTAAGAAAGTTGAGTTGAAGATTTTTGAGCTTTGACTCTAAAAGCACAGGCAACAAATGTAAAGATAGACAAATGGGATTATACTGAAATAACAGATTTCTGAATATCAAAGGAAACCATTGACAAAGTAAAGACACAACCTATGGATGGGGAGAAAATGCTTGGAAACCATACATCTGATAAGGAATTAATATTAAATATGTAAGAAACTCAAATAACTCCATAAAAAGAAAACAAATGATCCATTTAAGAAATGCTCAAGGGGATATGTCAAACAGACATATCTCCAAAGAAAACGTGTGAATGGCTAATGTATTCAAGAGAAAATGCTCAGCATCACTCATCATTAGGGAGGTAGAAACTTCAGACCACAACAGAGACGGCCTCACAGCTGCCAGAATGGCTGTAATCAGATATAAGACAAAAATTCACGTGTATTGGTGAGAAAGTGCAAATATAAAATAGTAAAACCATTATGAAAAACAGTATGCAGTTGTTTCTAAAACTAAAAAGAGAATTACTGTGCAACCAAGCAATCCCTCTTACAAGTTTTTATCCCAAAGACTGGTCATCAGTATGTTGAAGAGATGTCTATGGTGCCATGTTCATGGCAGCACAGTGAACAGAAAAACTAAGCTAGGGAAGAAACGCACAGCCCATCAGCAGATGAATGAGCACAGAAAATATGGTATGTACACAAGAAAATCGTTTCCAGCATTAAAAAGTAAGAAATTCTGACATCTGAGATAATATAAATGGAAACTGGAAAATATTATGCTACATTAATAAGCTAAATGCAGAAGGAATAATATTGTATTTTCTTGCTTATCAGTGGAATCTAATACAATTGAACTCATGGAAGCAGAGAGCATCAAGTTGGTTACCAGAGGTTGAGGTGAAGGGAATGGGGAGATGATAGTCAAGTACAAAGCTACAGTTAGATGGAAGGATACACTTGATTTAGTGGTCAAATACACAAGATGGTAAACAAGCCTAATAATTGAGTATTGTGCAATTAAATTTTGCTACAAGTTTCAAATGTTCTTATCTTATCACAAGTTGTTCAATATTTGAGGTAAGGAATATATTAATCATCTTGATTACTCATTCTCACATTGTATCAAAAATGATAACATCAGTTTGTATACCTCATTATACATGTACAATTTTTCAATGAAATATCTTTAAAAGCTTCTTTTAAATAGCATTATATGCATTTGTATATAGAATATCTCACAACACAAAATATCCTATTTCTGTTTTAGTATATATATGTATATATTAACATACATGTATGAAGAACATTTTAGTTATATTTACATATTAGTGTATATACATTTAATATAACATATACATTTTGTACATTTAGTTGAATAGTTTTGATTTTGAACCTATTATACATGTGAGTGGTTACTAAAACTAATTTCCAGGCTCTAAGTTATTTTATTAATTTATAAATTCATCTCTTCATGGATTATATCCTTTTAAATAGAGAATTTTATTTATTTGGCCAGAAATAGTGATTGTTTTTACACACAAGACATTAAAAAGTTTCCTTGCCACTTAAAAGAGTAGACTTTCTGGGTCACTTAAATATGCTGTAATAAACCGAATTTCTTATCTTGGACCCGCTTTTATTAGCTAATGAATACTTTTATGTATTTACTAGAGATATAAATTTTGAATTTTGAGGCAAACTTGCATCAGATCTTCTTAAATGCCATAGTTGTGGCAAATGTGAAAGGGAATGGGAGAATTTTTATTTTTTCTCCATTCATTTGATAGAGAGCGAGCAATGTGATGTGGTCGCACCTGGCACTGCGTTCTCATTGCAAAACACTGGCAGTCAGGAAAGCAGCAGGCTGGAGGGCCTGTGGCTTCAGTTCACGGAAATGCTCCCCCACACGTGCACTCCGGCATTCCACAAACACGACGCCTCTGTTTTCGGGAATGTGACTGAATCCTGCCTCTGCATGGCTGGTGTCAACAGGCACAGAAAGTAGGAGTCCTTATCACGTAAACATATTTGGACTGAACTATGCTCGAATGTTAGGGCTCTTTCATTTTATATAGAAGCCCGTGATCAAAACAGCTGTTGTTTTGCAGAAGCTGGTACATAGCTCTATGTGTGAGACACTCAAATACTAAGCAACGCAAAACTGAACCTGTATCAAAGAGAATGGCTCCTTCTGTCATTATGTAAATTTAATAATTCAAATGTTGAGCTCATCAAATTAAAACACCTAAATAAACAGTAATTGCATATATATAATGGGCCACTAATTTACAGTTTGTTCCTTGTGCTTTTATTTAAATGCCACTTGGATTGTTTGTGAAAAATCCTGCCTATGAACCAAGGTACAGAATAAAACCACAAGTTACTAAGCTGCTAAAAATTAAATATCTTTGCTTATATTTCTTTTGCTTGTTTTCCAAAGATAAGCATTTCAGTTTAGGGCTTCAAAGATAAATATTTTCTTCGTCGACTAGAAATGGAAACACCGGGAGTATGAGAACACATCAGCATTCTGGCATGGATCTAAAATAAAATCTGTGCACTTCAAAGAGTACGGTGTCCTTAATTATCATGAGCCCTGAACAAGGGACTTTCATAACATATGTGAGAGGAAGCATTTACATCATTTATTTTAAGGGAAATGTGGTGAAGGCATAAATCCTGATTTCATAAGAATGATTATTTTAAAATGACAATGGCACACCTGTTTCTTTTTCTTTATATCTCAAATCATAGTAACCAGTGAAAATAATAATGCCCTTGGGATATTTGTAATCTGCATATAAAAACTCATAAAAAGTATTTCTTCTGAAAACAAATATTTCTTCATAAAATTATTCCAACAAAAATCTTCTTTGGTAATTTTTGCAAAATAGGATTGTTAATTATAAGAATAACAATATAAATCTTCCTACAAAATGTATAATTTCCCTTTATTTCTAAAGCTAGTAGTTAAGCTAATCATACTTCAAAATGCATTCCTTTTTTTATCCTCTTGTTTTGAATCATCAGCTCTTTTGTAAAGGTCAAAGTCAAAATATATTAATTAAGAGCACTTAATAAATCTTCCCAGGGCTTAACTTTGTGTGTTTAGCTTTTGGAAATGCCTGTGTGTTTATCAAATAAGATAAAACATGTTTTGTATGGAAGATGATTTTCTGAAAATTGACCTCAATGAGACCCTTTAGTTGAGAAAGGAAGGGTAACCGACATCTCTCTGCTGCGGGGATAGTACCCCAGACTGGTTTTCCACAACACTCCTTACCTCAATGCAGGAGTGGTAATCTGCAACAACTGAGGCTCTGTTGTAATGCCTGACACCAGAGATCCCAGCTGCAGATCAGCTGGGGTTTTGACATAGCTGCCACCCAAATTGATATTACCCAGTGTTGAGTTGCCAGTGTATTTTCTCCTTGGCAAAGTTTCTTCTATCAGCTGGCATATTAGAAGAGAGCTTACAGAGGAAGTGGGTCTTTCCCACCAGAACTAAGCCTTTCCTTGGTTAGTTCTGGCCTGGTCACTGAGTTACCTAAGTCCATGGGGAACACTAGGGATCTTCGTGTTGTTGACCTGGCCTTGTCGGTTTTTTTTTTTTTTCCTTTGTCCAAAAATAGTTGTCTTTTAAATTCATGCTGAAACCTTGTATGACAGATAGTAGCCTTAAAGGGACTCACCTGTTTGTGATAATACATATTCTTTCTGTAATTCTATAAACGTTGCCACTGTTGGAAAACATTCCTATTTTCAAGGAAACTATTAATTTAGAAAAGTGGAAAGTGTCACTAATATACATTCTTGATGCCAGTAAAAGTACAAGAAGTAAAGACATTCTCTGTTGTTGAAATGTCACTTCATGCATGGACATTTTTCTTACTTTCTTATTTTCGGTTTATATTAAATACATATTTTAAACTTTCAAATAACTTGAGAGAATAGCAACCATTTTCAATCTCTGTAAAAACTATAGTCAGTGCTGAACATACCATTCAACTACTCCTTAAATTAAACAATACTTATCGTAATAACTAATTTTTATTGTGGAAGTGTAGGACTGTGAACTCCAGAATCCAATGGTCTATGCAGACCGTGCAATGTGGGAAACTAAGTGTAGTCATGAAGAGCACATGCCTTGCCTGGGGTCCTGAGCAGTTCATGGACATTTCTGCCTCCCTCTCTCCACCCCCTTCCTTTTTTCTTCTCTCTTTCTCCCTTTCTTTCAGAAAACACTGCCACCTTCTAAGTATTTTGGACCATGGAAAAAAAAAATAACATTACATACCACATGAAATTTTAGGCAGTTTAAACCTTACTGGAAATACTGTGATTCGTTTAATATGCAATAATTAGTACAGTGTGTATTTATTTGTTTGTTTATGTATGTGTGTATGTATATATTTATTTTTATTTCATGTGAGTATACAAACAACCAAATCATAATATTTGAATTAGTTAGGTAGGGTCCCTCTTGTAGCCATGTACACCCCTACATTGTGCCCTTTCAGCGGGCCCATGTCAGACCCCCTTCCCTTCTCCACCCTTCTCTCATTTCCCCTTTTTCCAACTTGTATTGAAATAAGTATTTCTCCTATGTGTGCAGGAGTTATATCATCTACAGACTTCCTATTAGTATCAAGTACATTTGATGTTTGCTTTTCCATTCTTGTGAGGCTTTACTGAGAAGAATGTGTTTCAACTTCACCAGGTTAATAAAAAAGACGTGAACTTGCCATCTGTTCTATGGCTGAATAGTACTTTATAGTATGCACGGGCCACAGTTTGTTAATCCATCCCTGAATTAATGGGATTATAGGTTGTTTCCACATCTTGGCAATTATAAATTGAACTGTGATAACAAAATGATTCTTTTTTCTTCTGGGCAGATGCCTAGTCAGAAATTGCAGGGTCAAATGGGAAGCCTAATTTGAATTCTTTGAGGATTCTCCAGACTTCTTTCCAAAGATGCTGTATTAGTTTGCAGTCCCACCACCTCCCAAAGCAATCTACAGATTCAGCATAATCACCATTAACATACCAACATCATATTGTGCAGATTTGCAAAAAATAGTTCTTCATTTTGTGTGAGACCAGACAAAGTCCCATATAGCCGTGGCAATTCTTAGTAATAAAAACGAAGTGGGAACCATTGTCCTACCAGATTTTGGCTATATTACAAGTCTACAGTGATCAAAACAGCATGGTATTGGCACAAAAATAGAGACATTGACATTTGGAACCAAATAGCAAACCAAGAGATGAAAACAGTCTCTTCTAACCATCTGATCTTTGAAAAACCAAACAAAAGCATACACTGGGAAAAAGAATCCCTATGTAATGGTGCTGAATCAACTGGATAACTAAATGTAAAAGACTGAATCTGGGCCTGCACCTTCCATGCCTTACAAAAAATGATTCAAGATGGATAAAATATTTAAATCTAAGACAGGAAATGATTAAAATCCTAGAAGAAAATCTGGGAAAAACTCTTGAAAATGTGAGCCTAGGGAAAGATTTTAAGCAGAAGACTTCGTGGCATTTGCAACAACAACAAAAATTAACAAAGGAGGCTTATTTAAGCTGAAAAGTTTCTGTACAACTAAGGAAACAACATTCAAAGCAAACAGACAACCTTCAGAATGGGAAAACATATTTGCTTATGAATCAGACAGAGGTCTGATAACTTTTGTGCCTTTTTAAAGAATTTCTGTAATGAATCAAAAATGTTTAATACAATAGAGTATTAATAAATAAGAAGACTTGTATTAATTTTCTGTCATTCAAATAGTGTTTTTGATGCATCCATTTAATGTGCTGACTGACCTGAGGAATAGAAGCATCTGCTGCTTTGGAAAACAGTCATATTCGTGGGCTGTTAATTATTTTATTATCTTTAACAATATTAATCCATATTTTAAAAACTCACACATTTCAATAGAAAATATCTTTCTTTTTAGGTGTATCTCCAGAAAAAAAGACCACAAATAGTAAAAAATAGTTACAGTTAAAAATATTATAATATACATTATATTATATAATTTTTAAAATAGTCTTTTTATCATAGTAAAATTAAAAATAGATACTTTTCTTTTGCTGGAGACAGAGTCTCACTATGTCGCCCCCAGTGGAGTGCTCTGGCATCACAGCTCACAGCAACCTCAAACTCTTGGGCTTCAGTGATTCTCTTACCTCAGCCTCCCAAGTAGCTGGGACTACAGGTACCCCCCACAACACCCAGCTATTTTTTTTGGTTGCAGTTTTTCTTTAGGTGGCCTGGGGCGGGTTCGAACCTACCATCCTCTACCTGGCCAGTGACATAACCACTGTGCTATGGGTGCCAAGCCAAAAAAACTAGATACATTTTGGTGGAATTCCAGAAATAGATAAATATTTTCATTGTATTTTTATTTAAGAAATAAATGTTCATTTATGAGCTTAGCTTTCCAGATATATTAATAGAATCCCTATAAATTTGTGCTGTAACTATCGATTCAAAGTATGTATTTTCTGCATAACACTATTATATCATACAACCTAGTACACAAACATATGAACTTTTATGTGTATAAGTGAAACAATAGTGGTAAAAACATGAGTTTGTCGGGCGGTGCTTGTGGCTCAAAGGAGTAGGGTGCCAGCCCCATATACCAGAGGAGGTGTGTTCAAACCCAGCCCTGGCCAAAAACTGAAAAAAAAAAAAAAAAAAAAGTTTGTTTTCAGAATTATTTAATGTTTCAAATATGTCACATTATAGTTTGTGTTTAAAAAAGTAATTAGATTTTCAAAAAATATATTTTGTAATTACCCTTAAAAATATGAAATTTTGTTAGTTTCAAGCAGTTAAACTTTGGCTCTGACAATTAAAAAGCTTCCATTTCAAAACGCAAACTTGGAATTTACTATAATTTCCTAAAACTCTCAGCAACATTTTGGTTCCCAACAGTAAAAGCTAATTTCAGTCTACAACAATTAAGTCAAATGTTTTGGTCAGTTTAACAGAAAATGGGGAGCTGAATGTACAGAAATGAAGTGAAATTTGAGCTCAACTTGACTGTGATTTGATGGAGGCAGTCAAGTTTCCAATTCTAGTTCACTGTTTGTTTGGATGTGGCTTTTCCGCTCTCTAAGCCCAGCTAGAAAATCAATACAAATTATCAGTAATTTGTCAGCGTTTGATAAATGACTTAGTGCCAGTAAGCTGCACTGATCCTGGTGTCATTTTTGTCTGCTTTGTCAGCACACTTCTTAAAGCTCTAAAAACACAGCACAATAAAAACCATATCCTTCAGACCTAACCTAAGTTTGTCCAGGAAAATGTGCTTAAGTTAAAAATAGCACAATATGTAATATTATGCATTGTGCTTGACTATGTGACTAGAGTTAACAGTGGTGTTGAAGGGAAAGGAAATGGACCAGTGTCAACTGCTCATCCAAGCACCTTTTCTCGTATTAATTGCTTACCACATCCCAGTACGTTTTTCCCTTCAGGGTCTTATTTTTAACATTTTATTCCTGTCTGAATCATTTAGCTTAGTCACCCAATATAGATGATTAATGAGATAATGAGCAAAGAGTCAGAGTTCTATGACTATGCAGATTAATTTGATTCTAGAAAAGAAAATCTTCCTTTTAACATACCGACCTGTATCCATTAATCCTGCTGTCAGTGTTTAGAGGCCAGCCCAGGGCGAGATGGCACCTGGGCTCCCTACAAAAATCAACCACTAAACCCAAAGCTTTCTTGGAGGGATGTGATCCCAGGGAAAGTGAAGAACTAATATAATGCAATGTTAACCAGGTGGCTACAGCATTCCAATAAGCATTTCTGCTCTTTAAGTCAAGTGTCATGCCTCCAAATATGTATTATGGTAACATTGGTTCTGAACAGCCCTCCTGCTTCACTCCGAAGAGGCATTACCTCCCTAGCACGTCAGTGTTCTACTGTCTTAATTTTGAATTATTATGGATAAATAATAATATGCACTCACGAGGTCATGTAATATTATGTATGATTCAGGTATACGCTGTCTATTGGTGTGTCAGCGTACTGGGGATAATCATCACCCCAGCCTCTCTCATTTCCTTATGTTAGGAACATCCGTTTTCACTCTTTTAATTATTGTAAAATATGCAACAAATTATTAACTATAGCCATCCTATTGTGCTGTTGAACGCTAAATCTTCTTTTTCCTATCTAACGGTATGTTGTACCCATTAACCACCCTCTTTTTTCTTCTCCATCCCCACTGTTCTTCCCAGCCTGTGGTGACTCCAAGATAGACAGATAGATCTCTCATTTGATTTTTGTTTTTTGTTTTGTTAGCTTTCACGTGTAAGCAACAGCATGTGATATTTATTTTAAATACCTGGCAATTTCCCTTAACAGAAAGTCCAACGGTTTCATTTGAATTATTGCGAACGCCAGGGCCTTGGTCTTTGTGGCTAAACGGGGTTGCATTGCATTGCATTGCGTATGCATGCGGTCATTTGTTAGCCATTCGTCCCCTGAGGGACTCAGCGGTTCACTCCGTGTCTGGATACTCTGAGGAGCGCTGCAGTGAGCCTGGGGGTGCAGATCTGTGGTCTGCGGATTCATCCTTCGCTTCTCCAGACCAAGAGCTGCTAAAGATGGAATTCCGGTACCAGGGGCTGCGTCAATCAGTCCGGCCCAGCTATCTCTTTCTAGTCTTTTTTTTTTTCGTTTTTTCTTTGTCCTCTCCTTTCTGCCAAGCCACTGGAGGGAACCTAGCGCAGTTGAGGCTGGTACCCGACACCACTTCTCCCACATTTTATCTCTTGACACGTGGGTCAGAGCTGAATTGAAGGAAGGGCAGGCATATAAAACAGGCAAAGCTGGAATTTAGAGGTGGGCTTGTACCTAGCAAAAATCCCTAGGAAAGCAATGAGATCTGTCTTAAATATCAGTGGTCAGATAGGAAGAACAATCCAAAGGAGGCTGATTAAAGAAACATTCAAAGCAGTATATTAAGAATACAGACATAACTTCACCAGTGATACCGGGCAGGTGGCGCCCCAGCCAGCTGGTTGGAGCTGAGCAGCGGACCTGCCGCCTCCGCCCTGGAGGTGTCGGTGGGGCCCTAGCCGGCAGAGGAGCAGGCTGGTTGGGTGGTGGGGACCAGGAGAAGCAGGTAGCCGGAAGGGCCAGACAACTGCTGGGGAGATACCAGTGCCTTAGTTTCTTCCTCCCCCACAGAAGACTCCCACATTTCCCCAAGTCAATTTCAGAAATGGACTGTATCTAGTCATTAATGCATTCATTCACCTCGCACAAGTGGAAAGGGACTATACCCATTTATTAATACGCTCATTCATCTTGCCCCAGTGGAAAGGACTGGTATCCATTCATTTGTTACCAAGTCCTGGCGTAATGTAACTACAAAGGACCCAAGCAACTATGTATACCCTTAACAAAGAACCCAAGGGCACGGAGGGAGAGAGAGACAGAGATAGAGATAGAGATAGAGATAGAGAGAGAGAGCGCTTTCTTCCCACTTGGGTTTTTCGGTCTGCCAGGAGCTCTGGTGTTTCTGTATTCTTTTCTATAAATCAATCTTGTCTTACCACTGATCTGTGGTCTGTGGATTTATTCTTCCAATCACCAAGACTAACGATCAACTGAAGATGAAATTCCAGTATCACCAAGGCAATTCTAAAGTAAAATAAAATGATTCAGCAAAGAAAAAGAGAATATTATATAATGGGACATTACACCATTGTTCTATACAGAATTTCAAAATTAAAGCATTGCCTTAATTATAATGGCCTCACACTGTCATTAGGTATAACTTAGTGTAAAAACCTAAAATTGGTGAGCAATTAACCAATTTTGCAAAGCAGGCACAGAACTTTTAAAAGTTCAAAATCTTCAGGATATATACCCAATAAAGGAATTATAGGATCGAATGGCAGATCTATTTTTAGATCTCTAAGTATTCTCCAAATATCTTTCCAAAAGGAATGTACTAGTTTGCATTCCCACCAACAGTGTAGAAGTGTTCCTCTT
>CAUYON010056572.1:0-15454 GCA_963573935.1 Arctocebus calabarensis
GAGTCTCACTATGTCGCCCTGGGTAGAGTGTTGTGGTGTCACAGCTCACAGCAACCTCCAACTCTTGGGCTGAAGCAATCCTCTTGTCTCAGTCTCCTGACTAATTAGGACTACAGCCCCCCACCACAACGCCCAGCTAATTTTTCTGTTTTTAGTAGAGATGAGTCTTGCTGTTGCTCAGGCTGATGTCGAACTCCTGAGCTCAAACAATCCAACCGCCTCAGTCTCCCAGAGTGGTAGGATTAAAGGCCTGAGCCACCAGGCCTGGCCTGCAAATGACTTTCAAACGACTTTCAAATAACTCAGGAAGAGAGGCATATAAACGGGGAAGATAAAACAAAGAAAGTATTTTAGGGTATAGAAATATTCATTGTTCTGTTTTTCCAACTTTTTTGTAGGTTTGTACTTTCTCAAAATATTGAGGCGGCTTAAAAATAAAAACAATCATATTGTGCACATTTAACAGAGACCTGTTTCACAATCTTTAAATACATATTGCAAAACTACTTACTTTACTGGGGGTTGTAAGCATTAAAGTCCTTTGCAGGTTTTCCTTATCGGCCAAACACAACTGTAGTCTGCCAATCTCCTCCTTGAAATGAACAATCATGCTTTCTTTGTTCCCATCTAAATTCTTTAAAGTCTGGACCTCTGACATAAGCTTTGTATTTTCTATTTCTGTATTCTTCAAATGTACCTGAAAAGTGTTTGAAAATGCCAAGAATATTCTAATTCCATAATCTAAATTAGTCAAAATTTTAAATACCATTATCTATAACCCCAAAATAATCAAAGAAAGGAAAGACATACTACACCAAGAGTCAGGAGACCCAGATTCTGCCAAATGACTAGGTAAGCATGAAAGAGCAGAACATGGCTTTCCTAAGCATTTTTATTTTCCACAGAAATTATCCCAAGGTCTAACTATATTACCTGATCTCTATAGTCTTTTTCTGTAGCTTAATGGTTTCAGGCTGTCTTTAAAAATATAAATGGATTTGGTTGCTCTTTTGAGGAAACCAATTATGTTATAGGCATATTTAAATATGAGAACATGTCCAGATTCTGGAAAACTAGAAGGGATATATTAAAAAATCACATCTGAAGCAATTCCATGTTTTTCCATGTGAAAACTACTATGCCACTTACTTCCCATGTGCCTATAAATATGTATGTTGACTAACCCAACCATGTTGATTGTCTCATGAACTCTGGAGCTCCTGTTGCTCACAACAGATATACAAATCAAATCCCATTGACTGGAATTATAAAGAGGACAGACACCTAATGTCTACTATCAGCGTATCTTCCTTTGCTTGGAAGTACTAGAGAGAAGTGAATTAACCATACTTCTTGTACTTCACTCTTTAAATGTATGAAATGCTGACTTAATTCCTGATTCTCTGAAGATGCCAACAGCCAATATCTCTGTAGCATCACTTTTAAAAGAGTGTCTAATTTTCATAATCATCAGTGACTTAACATGAGTTGACTTAACTCACAATGTTTTTAAAATTCCTTATATGGAACTGTTTTCAGGAAATGCTTATTAGCCACTTAAGAAAATAAGTCTCAATTTGAACCCATATTATTGACAACTAAGTTAAGCACCTTATATTTCAGAATTGGTTGAAAAAGAAAAATTTCAAAACAAGAAGGCTTGTAAGCTGTGAAAATATTTTTGCAAAATGACATTCTCTGAAGACTATTTCAAAAGTCAACTCTAAACATAATCATCAAAATAAGTTAATGCTCTCTGCAAGGCACTTTTTTCAGATACATTTCAGGTATATATGTTATTTTCAGGTACATTTTAGTTATATATGTTTTTAAAAGGAGAGAATACTTGGTTATGTAAATTCTGATAAACCTCTCTGACTTACACAGTATCTAAGTATATGGGTCATTATGAAAACTTTAAGATGCACAAGAATCAAGAAAAAAATCCACATAGAAACAAATGAAGCCCTCCCAGCGGCACTTATAAGCCAAGCAAGTTGAAACTTGTATGAATGAATCAGAAAAGAAACAGTTGACTGTGTTTCTTGGAAGTAAAACAATGAACCATAACACAGTCTATCTCAAAACTTTCATAGTGACCCAAGTGTCTAAAATAGCAGCAAATTAATATCGTAAAAACTGTAACTCTTGGGGACAATGCACAATGTGATTGTGACTTTTGCCTTGCTCTCTCACGGATCACTCACTGTCAGAAAAGTTGGTTGCCATGCAGTTAGAACATCAAGTAGCATAAGGAGAGCCTATGAGAGAAGAAAAAAAGGTCTCCTGCCAAAAAGCCAGGTAAGTGAGCCATTGTGAAAGGAGAAGGTCCAGTTCCAATTAAGCCTTTAGGTGACTGCAGCCCTTGCCAACATTCTGACCATAACTACAAAAAACATCAGTAGTCAAAATCACTCAGCTAAGCTGCTCCCAAATTCCTAACCTATAGCCCAGCAGTTTTCAACCTATAGGTCGCAACCCACAGGAACTGTATTAAAGGGTCACAGCATTAGGAAGGTTAAGAACCACTGCTGTAGCCCTTAAGTTTTGGGGATTTGTTATGGAGCAACAGACAATTAATAAAAATGGAAAGAATAAATTACCTTATAAAGTTCCTTCTCATCCTTTTCTGTCTTCAACTGACATTCAAGTTGTTCTCTTTCATGTTGTGCCTTCCTGAGTTTGTCTTTTAAACTGAGTTAAGATAAAATAACATTAACACAGACATAAAACTTCTCTAAACATTGAAATTATTTTTAAAAAGCACCAGAAATACCTGTCTAATTCAGTTTCCTTTTCAATTGCTTTATGTGTCACTGACACAATATCTTCCTCCAGCTGTAGAGCTTTGGATTTAGCATCACTGTATCTCTTCTTACACTCCTCATTTTCCACTTTTAAGGACTGTGATGCTTCAATAAGATCCTGAGAACAAGGCATTTTGAGAAACATCAAAATGTAATCAGTTAAGGGATTCTCTTGCCTCAGCCTCCCAAGTAGCTGGGACTACAGGTACCCACCACAACACCTGGCTATTTTTTGTTGCATGAGGAGGAGAAAATCAAGCAGAACTGATCCAGAAATGACCCCAATGACCCAAGTTAGTAAGCAAAAGACACTTAAATATGTGTATTCCATATGTTCAAGAAGCTATAGGAAAGACTGAATATTGTATACACAGAGACATGGAAGATACGAAAAAGACACAAATCAAACTTCTAGAAATGAAAAACAACGTCTCAGATAAAAAGTATAATGGATGAGGCTAGGCACCTGTGGCTCAACGGGCTAAGGTGCCAGCCACATACACCTGAGCTGGCGGGTTCGAATCCAGCCCCAGCCCACCAAACAACAATGATGGCTACAACCAAAAAATGGCCTGGCGTTGTGGCAGGCGCCTGTAGTCCCAGCTACTTGGGAGGCAGAGGCAGGAGACTCGCTTGAGCCCAGGAATTGGAGGTTGCTGTAAGCTGTGATGCCATAGCTCTCTATTCAGGGTGACAGCTTGAGGCTCTGTCTCAAAAAAAAAAAAAAAAAAAAAAGTATAATGGATGAGACTAAACACTGCAGAAGAAAAATATCAGTAAACTTGAGACACAGTAAAATTAACTATCCAAAATGAAACAGAGGAAAAGGGACTAAAAAAAAAAATGAAGAGCATCAGTGAGCTATGGGACAACTTCTAGCAACAAAACATATCTGTAGCTGGGGTTCCTGAGGAAGAAAAAACAGCTGAAGAAATGACAGCCAAAATTCTTCATAATTTGTTGAAAACCATAAGCCCACAGATATAAAAAAATTGATGAACCCCAAGCATAACAACAACAAATGAAAATAATAGGAAGGTACAACATAATTAATTCATTAAATGCAATGATAAAACCTAAAAAATATTACAGTAAGAGGGGAAAAAAACACACATTAAAGACAGGGGGAAAAAAATACCAATGACATTGAATTTCTCAAAAACAAATTTGAGAACAGCCACATTTTTAAAATACTGAAGTACAATTAAACTGTCAATCTGGAACTGTATACCAAACAAAAATATCTTCAAAAATTCAAAGGAAAAGAAAGAATCTTCCTGACTTATAAAAGCTAAAAGAATTCACCAGCAGAAAACCTAAGCTACAAAAATGTTAAAGGAAGTCTTTTCAGCCAGAAGAAAAATGATAGAGCTGGTAACCTAGGTCCATGCACTTTCTCAGGTTCATTTTTTATAAGAATACTTAAAATTACTTATAATACACTAAAGAGTACTTAAGTACTTCAATTTCTTAAATGTTAATTTACATTACTAGCATTTCAAATTTGACATCGCACAGGATCATCCATGAATTATGCATCATGGTAAATTTATCAGTCAGCATTCAATCCGAAAAGCAGAATACAAAGGGGAACAGGAAGTGTAGGGCTGCCATCACTGTCCACTATGATCTCAAACTACAGGAGATCACTCAAGTGATCCTCCAGCCTCTGCCTCCTAAGTAACTAGGACAATAGGTATACAGCACATCTGGCTAATTTAAAAATTTTTTTTTGTACAAATGGGGTCTTACCATGTTGCTCAGGCTGATCTCAAACTCCTGGCTTCAAGTGATCCTCCTGCCACAGCCTTCCAAAAGTGCTAATGGACAGGAATGGACCACCTCGCCTAGCCCTGTTTTAATTATTATAGCTTCTTCTCCAGTGGCATTTTATAATGATAAAAGATGAAAATATTTTATCTATAAATATTTAATTATAAAAATAATTATTATAAACATTTAATTCAGTTTTGACATTTGTCAATTACTGAATGGGTGATAAGCAAATATTTTATAAAACAATGAAAATGCAATAAATTTCTTCTTTTATGAAGAAAATGAAGCTCCTTACTGATCTAGTATAGTTGTCAGTTGTAAAATTTTAAACAAAATTGTAGATGACAATTTGTAGATGACACATCCTGACAGTCTTTCAGATGTTCAACAGTTTACATACCCAGTACCTCAGAGATGACTTCTAGATTCTGTATTATATTAAGATTGTTTTTAGAATTCACGTCATGGAATGAACTTAAAACAAGTGTCAAGTAATGTGCCACCCAACCAACTTAAGACCAGTTTGAAAGCTTCTGAGGTGTTATAGCTACTCAGCAGACCTGCTTGATTAAAATGGAGACAAAAATTTTGGAGGCAATAAACAAATTCATAAAAAACTAGAAGCCCCCTGACTAGCATTAAAGAGGAACTCTCTACTGGAAAACACATAAATTTTATCAGCAGACATAAGCAATTATCAATACATCTACTTCTATAAATTAAAATTGTTTAATATTATGCATGTATTACACTTTTACAATCGGGGGCAATGTTATAAATTTCCATTCCTGCTAGTTAACACTATCATATTTTAGTTCCCTTTGATGATTCGCTGCTTCAACATTATGAAAAATAGTAAAACAATAATAGTTACATTTTGGGAGACTCTACTATGTAGCAAGTACCATTCTCGGTCCTTTTATCATTTTCTGTAATACAGGGTATCATTTTAAAAATCACTTCCAAGTACTTCTCAGAGATTATGCCCCAGTACAAGAACAGCAGCAGAGAAATAGTCTCCTCCAAGATTAGTTGACTAAGACTAAGGAGTTATCATAAAAACCTCTGCTGAAGACCTCTTCTGAGCACCAAGTCCACCATCTCCTATAAGTTTTGCTTCAAATCTCCTGACCTGTCTACCACTTTCTCAATCTCAGTCTGTTAGAATAAGCCTAGCACAATGGCTCAGGCCTATAATCCCACCACTCTGGGAGGCTGAGGCAGATGGATCACTGGAGCTCAAGAGTTCAAGACCAGCCTGAGCAAGAGCAAGACCCGTCTCTAAAAACAGCCAGGCGTTGCAGCGGGCACTAGTAGTCCTGTCTTCTGGGAAGACTGAGTTTTAGGTTGCTGTGAACTATGAGGACATAATACTCTACCAAGGGCAACAAAGTGAGACTTTCTCTAAAAAAATAAAATAAGCTTTAGCCTTGGAGTGCTTAATCCCTTATCACCTGGACAGTAGAGAAAATCTGAGACTGTTTAAATCTCAGCTAATTCTCAACTGGAGCAGAGGTACAGCCTGATATATGTGAGTTATTTCACACAAATTAAAAAAGCCTCATTATTCTGCCATTTCTATTCTTCTCTTTATCCATTCTTGCCTTGAATTTCAAGGCAGTTAGCAGTCAAAACATCAAAGGCCACATTTTAGGGTATTCTTGATCTAATGAATTTAGGACATGCTGATGGGGTTTTCTTATGACTCATCTTCTATCTCACCTCCACTCCTCTGGCTTATAACTGAGTGAAAGAAAAGAGATTGGCATTCCACTTAGGAAAACTGCCAAATGCAGGCAAAACTAATGGAAGAATTATGTAAACACAAAGAAAAAATTAGTAACTATATAAAATAGCAAGGGAGTTACAACGAAAAAATAAAAAAAATAGCTAAATGTCCTAACAGTCATGGTGGGCACACATTATGAGACTTCACTATATTTTAATAACAGGTATACCAACTTTAAAGGTTCAAATTAAAAAATGTGGTTCCTTAACCAAAAAGCCCTATCTTACAGTTTACTGAAGGACATTAAGTGTTCATCAAGAGTAAAGTTGGTAGAATACATACGTATTTTTTAACTACAAAGGTGAAAGATAATGAAGACAGAAATGAAGACTTTACAGTTATTTATAAGATTTATAAATGTACAGAATACTTGATATTATATTTATCCACTAATTCAAAAGAGCTATCCTCAAACAGAACAAAGCAAGATATATCTTTTCAGAATTTAAGCCCTCAGTGTATACCACCTCTGCTAAGGTGTGCGAATTAACCCCTCCGCTGAAGTATATAAAAATGTTTGAAAATCACTGTACTAATTATTAAATTAATAATTATCAATTAATTAATTTTTCCAGGCCTTCTAAGACAAAGGCATAGAACAGATTCCACTCTTCAGAGAACACTAGCTTAATCCTTTCAACAGACATAAGTATATCCAAAGAGCTGTAAGAAAGATTGTAACATGGATAATTTTAATCTGTGTAAGTTCTGCCAAAATTAACAAATCACTTTCTCATGAAAACATTAATGAAGAAGTCAGTGACTGCGGCACTTCCTTTTCATTGTCTTTGGTTTCTAACTGTATCTGTATCTCTAATGAAACCACATTGTTTTCTGCTTACATTGCCCTTCTCTTTGTCTTAGCTCAAGAAATTTTTTTTTTTTTTTTTTTTTTTTTAGACAGAGTCCCACTATGTCACCCTTGATAGAGTGCCATGGAGTCACAGCTAACAACAACCTCAAACTCTTGATCTTAAGCAATTCTCTTGCCTCGGCCTCCCAAGTAGCTGGGACTACAGGCACCCGCCACAATGCCCAGCTATTTTTTTGTTGTTGCAGTTGTCATTGTTCTTTTAACTGGACCAGGCTGGGTTCGAACCCTCCAACTTTGGTGTATGTGGCTGGTGCTGTAACCACTGTGCTACAGGCACTGAGCTGAAATAGTGCCAATTTCAACTAGATGTTTTTTAGGATAACATAGAGCATTTCTCACATCAAGAATTTCAAAATTTTGTCTAATGCTACATCTTATTTTGTGGAATTCTGCTTTTTTGAAAAGTAATTTTAATTCCTTTATCCTATTTCCCTTTATTCAATGTTCATCATTTTTAATTATATTACCAAACCAAAAAGAAATAATAATCAAATAGTCTACAATTAGATGAAAAACATCTGGAAATAGTTGTCAGGGACTAACTCATCAAGCCTAGTACCAAATGCCTAGAAGTATTTTAACCACCTTACAGCATAAAAGCAGCTGTGGCAGAAGGTTAATAGGAACTGACCTATTCTTGTATAAATGTCTATCTAAAAGGCTACTGTTTTCAATATCTGGTTTTCACTAACTTTAATTGGTTCAGTTTTCAAAAAAGATGAGTTTTAAGGAACATGCTAACAATTCCAATCAGTTACATAAGACATAACTAACCTTTTGCTCTGTTTGCAGTTGGTCACATCTTTCTTTCTCATTGTTAAGCTCTCCTTCCAATCTTCCAACTTGTTCTCGAAGTTGGGCTGTTTCTGTTTCCAGAACGGCAATTAACTTTAACAATTCTTCTTTTTCTTTCATGGTTTTCTCAATTTTCAACTATAAAGCAAAAAACTCAAATCAGTTCTTCTTAATCTTAAAATATGATACTACAAATTTAGGTTTCCATTTCAAAAAATAAAAACAGCAAAGAAAATAATACAAAGAACTTTTACATTCTATTTCATATCATATTGATATGATACTTCATATCAATCGGCTTCTTTTAGACTTCAGTTAGAAAAATTCAGATTCATAAACTCAATCCTTTTGGTTGAGCAAAGGAGAAAATATTAAAGGAAGATATAAAATAAGAGAAATCTGTTATGAAGTTGCCTGCAAAAGCTTCTCAAATACGCCTGAAAAGAAGGCATGTTAAGTTTCCTGAGTGACTTTATTACTGGGTTTTCTTATCTAGAGTAATACCTAAGACATTTTAAGAGGTAAAACTGTAGCCAGGAGCAGTGGCTCATGCCTGTAATCCCAGCACATGGGTGGCTGATGCAGATGGACTGTGCTCACATGTTCGAGACCAATCTAAGCAAGAGCGAGACCCCATCTCTAAAAAACAGCCTGGCATTGTGGGCGCCTGTAGTTCTAGCTACTTGGGAGGCTGAGGCAAGAGAATCGCTTAAGCCTAAGAATTTGAGGTTGCTGTCAGCTGTGACACCACAGCAGTCTATTAAGGGTGACAGAGAGACTGTCTCAAAAAAAAAAAAAAAAATGGTAAAATTGTACCTTTTCTTAAATGCAAATCTATGGGAGATCTTTGCATCTATTATAAACTTACTTATATTTTATATAAGGCCTTCATCTACAGGATTACTAATTAAAAGATTTGATTCTTTAGATAAGATAGCAAGGAATACACAGTTGCTATATACAATACCCTCTACTTGGCTAAAGTAAAACAATCTTTGTAAGCAAATGCAAATTTTAGGGCAAACATGCAGAGTAAAGTATATTAACAATATGCCCTAGAACCTCTATAGCTGACCACCTCCCTACATCACCCATCTGAAGTTGTCCTAATTTTCACAGACTGGATATGCCCCACGTGTTATGTAGCAATACAGTAGGCCTAGTTTTATATGTTGACCAGTTTGTTACAGTCCTTTGGGTGGTCAACTTATAGAGTTTCTACTGCAATTAATTCTTATGCTAATACTGATAGTTAATCAGTTCAGGAAATCCTAAACTCCAATATTCTAAAATAACTTACTAATTTAAGGAACATAAAATAATGGTAAATAAAAGTTAATGTTTTTCTATATTCTGGTTTTTCTTCTGATTGGAAAAAAAAGTTAATGTTTTTCTTACAGCAAGAAGTCTTTGATTTTAGCCAGGGAAGAATGAATACTCACAGCAAAGACTTCACAAAGGGGCACTGTACACTTAGCTGGTAAAAGTAAGTTTTTCCCACAAATACTCCAAATTAGTTTTCCAGTCACAAATCATGGAATCAAACTGATTAAGCAATACAATGGCGCTTATGAAAGTTAAATAGCTAGTAACTTTTAGACTGACCATTCTATCTGCCTCTACAGATCAAATCAAAACACCAGGAGTAAAATTCATTTAATCACTGAATTTAATTTATATCCTACCTGTTTTTAAATAATGATTTGTAGATTAAAATGAATGGCATTCAATAAAGTCAAGAGAAAATTAGATTCAAGCAAGTAAAGATTAATATCATTATTAATTTAGCAAGAAACCTGGTTGACAACCTTCTGACCGCTTAAGAATGAAGACACATCTTAACAGTGCAATAGAAACATTATAAAAGAATCACTTTTTACCTATTATTTAATTCACATATATTTTCTAAAGAGTTTACTGAAGCCTAAGTAGAAATACTTTAAAATAATTTAAATGAGATAAAAATACTTACCTATTTTGCCCCAATTTTATTTTGAAATATTTCAAGCACACATTCATTTAACAATGAATACCCATCACCTAAATTCACTGATTATTAATATCCTAACAAGTTTATCTCCCTTTATATACTTACTTATGCCTTCTTTGGTTTAATTGCAGATACTCTATCTCTTGGTACTTCAGACCAAGCAGTCTCCTTTTTTCAACCACTATTCTTATCATAGCTAAGAAAATTAATAATTCCCTATCATCCAATAAATAGGCCATAGTCAAATTTTCCCTACTACCCCTGAAATGTCTCTTTTTTCAAAATCTAGGATTTAATCAAAGTTCACACATTGCAAGGTTATGTCTCAATTTTTAATGTCAGCAGGGCCCTCGATATCTCACATTTATACTAATTTTGTGCAGTTTTAGATAAAAATCATTAAAGATTCTAATAAATGCAGAAACTTAAAACATTTATCAAAAAAAATTCATCAGAAAATAACATTTTATCCCAGAAATATTTACCTATGAGATAGCAATTTAGATTATCTTTAAAATGCACCCTATGAAGAATATAAAGAAGTAAAATACAATGTGCTATCTCCATTTACTTAGAGAAAAAATACAAGAGACATGTGTATGCCAAAATGCCCATCATTTTTTCTGTTGGAGGCCCTAAAATCAGGATGGTCTACCAAGTATTCAAAATGCTACAATATAAATACTAACTGCAGTCTTAAGAGCAGGATTGTTTCAGCATCTCTGACTAGCATTCAAATACCAGGCTAAAAAACTTAATCATCAGGCCATTGTCACCACAAAATGTTTTAGTCACCCTGTAAAACTTACATTTCTCTATTTAAGATACAGGAGGAATTTCTGGAAAGGGGAAGGAAAGATATGGAAGAATTCACAATAAAAAATGGTTCTTTCTAACAATCTAGTGTGATTGTAATAAAAGTATGTCTATAACCTCTTTTTTCCTCTAGTCTCAGTTCTTGAAGGTAAACAAAGTAAAATCTAAGGCATAAAATATTTACATGTTTAAAAATCCATCTGACCATAAAGTCTGCCCTACAACAGACAAAACATGAATGTAAATTTACCAAAAAGTGTATCTTATTGTAACAGAGGGCACTATAAGCAATTAATCAGAGTAACTCAAATAACTATATTATAGTATAGTAACAGTATTTTTTTAGGTATAAAGCTATTGAGAAAAATAATCTTAAAGTGAGAAAAGTATGTTCTATTTTTTCTTTCTATTAAAAATTAATACATAAGACATTATCAGACCATCTACATAGTAAATTTACATTGGAGCCATTGCCATGAATCCACAATATTCGATTTAAAAGATAATAAACTTTTCACCTTTTCTTTTAAATTATGGTTAATTTAGGCTTACTCATGTGATCAGATCAGCAATGAAAAAAGGAATCATTCTATATGTAAAAATGCTCAACCTAAATTAAGAGACTGGGATGAGACCCTGATTCAATGTCTCACTTTAAAAACAACACGCTAATAGTATAGTGAAACAAAGTGAATTATATAATTATAGTTGGATTTATTATTTTCCACCACTCTCCCAACCAGCTTCATTCCCCTAAATCTGTAATATTCTATCTACAATGAACAGATGTGGCCACCACAAAAGAAGAAAGATTAGTGCAAGGGGACATAAGAAAAACATTAGGCCTCACTCAATTGAACTCACTCAATAGGTATTTTCTGCATTAACTACTCTACATAAGATAATGCCACAGAGGAATCAATAACATACTTATGACCAAAAGAATTTTTAAGTATTTCAAAAAAGACGCTCTGAATGTATTATTTTAGTTAAAAAGCATTTTATTTTTGTAGTTACTCTTGCATAACTTGAAATTTTTTTAAATGCCTACCAGCATAAGCTCAGTTCTTAAAATTATCAACGAATCACTAGCTCACTATGATACCAACCTCCAGAAGGCCAGCTTTTGTGGTCACCACCAACATGTCAGAATTTCCTTCATCTTCCATTGTAAGCAGCTCTTCAACTGGAGAAGCAGCTCGAAACTGGAAAGGTGTACTTGCTCCACGAATTTCACCTTTGTGGGTAGCGTAACAGAACTGATAAAATTCTCCATCATCATTTGGAAGGTAATACCCTAAGAGGAAGTTAACAAACAAAATTATTAAACTTCCTATTATAAAATGGATGTTATTTCAATTTAACAATACTTATCTCTCATTCCTTACACTGCTCTTGGCACATATCTGAGATATGTCTTTCCTCCTATCTTTCACAAATTATCTACCAAAACCACCATTATTCCCTTCCCACCTCAAACATACCCAAATTTCCTTTCTCTTAGGCCTAGGCTTACGTAACAAGAATATCATTTTCCCTTATCTTCACTAAGGGAAAAACAACTCAGGTAGTAAAGGCATGTATTCTTGTGGGAAAGAAGCTAGAGGAGAAGCAAGAGAAGAACTAGTATAAAAATCTCAGGAGGACTGAGAGTGAGAGTAAGAATATGTCATTTAACGATAGCTCTCCAGAGCCAGGTGCTGTGGCTCACGCCTATATATAATTCTAGCACTCTGAAAGGCTGAGGCGGGTGGATTGCCTGAGCTCAGGGGTTCAGTAAGAGCAAGACCCAGTCTCTAAAAATAGCCAGGCATTGTGGGGGACACCTGTAGTCCCAGCTACTTGGGAGGCTGAGGAAAGAGAATCACTTGAACCCAAGAGTTTGAGGTAGCTATTGAGCTATGAGGCCAAGACTCTACTGAGGGCAACAAAGTAACACTCTGTCTCAAAAAAAAAAAGGCTCTGCGCCTATGGTTCAGGGCTAAGGCGCCAGCCACGTACACCTAAGCTGGGGGTTCAAATCCAGCCCAGCCCACCAAACAACAATGTAGGCTGCAACCAAAAAATGGCTGGGCGTTGTGGTGGGCGCCTATAGTCCCATCTATTTGGGAGGCGGAGGCAGGAGACTCCCTTGAGCCTTGGAGGTTGCTATGAGCTGTTATGCTACAGCACTCTATCCAGGGTGACAGCTTGAGGCTCTGTCTCAAAAAAAAAAAAAAAAAAGATACCTCTCCAATTTGATAATTCACTACATGTAAATAAGAAATATTAACTAAAGGAATATATGCTGCACTTGTGAATTATGTAAGACAGAAAAGAAGAGGTCCACTGGTGCAGTACAACAGAAATAAGCTTTGGAAGCAAACACCTATTCATAATTCCAGATCTACCACTATTACTATTTACTTTGCCTCCCTGAGCCACAGGTTCTTACCTGTTTTAAAAAAAAACATAAGGCCTTCTCAGAGTTCCCAAATATCTACAGATAATACATTTATATCGTCTAAGCCCATTATCTGACAAAATAATGTGTTTAATATTTGTTCCCTTCCTTCTTCATTTCTACTATTATTCTCTTTTCTAAATTTTGCTGTATTTTAACTCAAAATTAATCTTTGCCTCTTCTCCAAAGCTCACTGAGCATTTTTTACATTAAAAAAAAAAACCAAATACTTCCACAGTATACTTTACATTGTTATTCACTATGTACATGGCTTTATATATCAGACCTCAAAAATACCAAGGGCAGATGCAGACAGATACACACAGAGAGAACAGATACATATATTTACATGTTTGTGTGTATACATATTTAAAAAATTCTGATTTCTCCAAAATTACTTACAAAAGGAATCATTCAGTTGTGAAATGAATATGCAAAGATGAATACATTCATTTTATCAATACCCACCCCAAACCTATAATCACTATACTTGTATTCTTTAATGTTTTGAAATTTTCAGTCTCATTATTATGAAACCTACTTCACCTGATTTCATTCTTTTAAAAATAGCTGGTGTGGGCTCGGCACTTGTGGCTCAACGGGCTAAGGCGCCAGCCACATACACCTGAACTGGCGGGTTCGAATCCAGCCCAGGCCTACCAAACAACAATGACGGCTGCAACCAAAAAATGGCTGGGCATTGTGGCGGGCGCCTGTAGTCCCAGCTACTTAGGAGGCAGAGACAGGAGACTCGCTTGAGCCCAGGAATTGTAGGTTGCTGTGAGTTGTGATGCCACAGCACTCTATCCAGGGTGACAGCTTGAGGCTCCGTCTCAAAAAATAAAAATAAAAATAAAAAATAAAAAATAAAAAATAAATCGGAAGAGGTACAAGAGACTATTAAAAAATATAGGAGCCCAATGAAAGATCTCTGAATAGCCAAAGCCAGAACAATTTCAGCAATGAAAGAATTTTTATTAGGCTTTATTTCAATGAAAAAATTAATGTACCCAGGGAAAAGAGGACAACTCTTCTTAACATAATAATTCTAACTAATAAATGTATAAGTAATGAGCATTAATTAGGCAAACAATAATATAATGGGTAGAAAACAAGACATGCTGAGGGATACTGAAATCAATGGCCAACAATTTGAGAAGAAACAATATTATTTATAGCCTCAAAGTAGCTCCCCCATAATACTCAATTAATTACAAATGGAAAAATACTAACTTTATTTACAGTAGAGAAAACCCACATGACACTACCTTAACCAAATGATCAAGACTGATATCTGCATAATAAGGTGTATGTACATCAAATACTCCCTGACACAATGCAATGAGAAAGGTAAAACATTACTTCTATGGCACTCTTCCCAAAAATGTATAACCTCAATTTCATCATGAGACAACATCAAATAAACCCAAGATAAGAGACATGCTGTCAAAAAACAAGCCACCAACAATACAACAGTACTTTTCAAAAAAGTAAAGTTTACAAAAGGAGAGAGTGAAGGACAAAGAAGATACAACAGCTAAACGCAATGTGGAATTAGGTACTGGATCCAAGAACAGAAAAAGAATATTAGTGGAAACTGGTAAAATTTGAGTAAGGTTCATACCTAGTCAACATAAATTATTTGTTTTAAATAAATGTTACATGGTCGTACAAGTTGTTAACATGAAGAGAAACTAGGCAAGGATCTATGAAAATTCTGCATACTACTTCCCCAAGTTTTCTTTACATCTAACTTTTAAAATTTTTCCTTAAAGTATTATAGATATGCATCTTTTAAAGGTTTAAATCTAAAAATCCACTTTATGGCTCCGCACCATAGTACAGTGGTTATGGCACCAGCCGCATACACTGAAGTTGGTGGGTTCGAACCCAGCATGGGCAAGCTAACCAACAATGACAACTGCAACAAAAAAATAGTCAGGCATTGTGGCGGACGCCAGTAGTCCTAGCTCCTTGAGAGGCTCAGGCAGGAGAATGTTGGCGACCATCAGGCCCTCCCTAAAAAAAAGGTCACAATAAAGCCAATAAATACAGCCACGACATTCAAGCCTCACCACACCGCCGCCCCAGCCAGTGCAAGACTCCAGCTATACCCCGCCCTCTTTACCTTCCCACGCCCGCGTAGCCAGCCGATAGCTGGAAC
>CAUYON010056575.1:0-20005 GCA_963573935.1 Arctocebus calabarensis
TTATAGTCATTTCTTAATAGTTTTGAAATGTACCATCTCATCGTGCATATTAGGTGAGGTCCCCCCCAAATAACCTCTCTCCTTCCATATACTCTGCTCTCCTCAATGTAAGTATTTCACATTGTATATTGAAGCAGTACCTTGAACCCCGTAAACGCATCAATGTACAAAGTTACAATGTAATAAAAAAAAATTTTTAAAACCCTATAGCTCAGTATCTGATGATGGCAAGTACTCAGTGATTTCATTTTAGCTTTTGTTAATAAAACATTTACTTCTACTCTAATATGCCCACATTTTCTTCAAAGAAAATAAACTTCTCAGGTAACCCAAGCTGGGATCATAAATCTGGAGATTGTGGTTCAGATGGGTAGTTCCCAAACCTACTGGCTCCTCAGAATTTACTGATGAACTTAAAATGCAGGTGCTTCATCCAGAGTGAGTCAGAACCTCCTGGAGGAAGGAGTCATGGCAAGAAGCTGTATCTATTTAAAGCAGCGGTTCTCAACCTGTGGGTCATGACCCCTTTGAGGGTCTCCTGCATATCAGATATTTATGATCATACATTATGATTCATAACAGTAGCAAAATTACAGGTATGAAGTAGCAACGAAAATAATTTTATGGTTGGGGGTCACCACAACATGAGGAGCTGTATTAAAAGGTCGCGGCATTAGGAAGGTTGAGAACCACTGATTTAAAGCTTCCCAGGAGATCCTGATGAGCTGTTGGGTCTGGGAACCACTGGCTTAGACAATCAGGGCTTGAGAAAAATTAGTCTCACTACATTAAAAAGCAAAATCTAAATTAAATTCATCTCGATTTTCATTTCCAATTATGTCTCTAAGTTCCTTTTAAGAACACTATTTTAGAGAATTCCTGGTGTGTGTGGTTAAGTGTGATAAATATAAATAAGCAGAGGAGCGACACTCCAAAGAAACACAGCGTGGAGGCCAGCAGAGGCGTGGCGGCCACGAGCTCCGGGAGGCACCGACCCTGGGAGGGAGATGCACCAAACCAGCCTTTTGTTTTCATGTGACAACTGGTTCAACTTCAGGAAAGGCTCGCGAGGGCCACTGCAGACTGTTTCCTGGTGATGTGGCCCAGAAAAGCCTGTGTGGACTTACAGGTCAGAGCACGGGCAGTGCACCTGCACACGCCTCCTTCACATCCAACCCAAGGCTGCCCTCTCTGTGTCTGCTGCCTACCAGTGGCCAATGCAAAAACCTGGGAACACCCTCAACCCTTCTCTGCCCCTCACCCGTCTCCCCTATGCAATGACCAATAAATACAGCAGTCTATTGTACCCTATAATCATCTTTCCTCTTGGCCTCCTCCACCTAAATATCACTGGCCCCAAGAGAGTCTGTCATTGTCCCCCCCTCCCCAAGCTATTCCAGTGCCCTTGTCAGACAGGGCTGTGCTTGGGAATAGGGTCCTCACATAGAAGGACACAGGGACTTGTGGACTCTGAAGCCGGACAAGGCACAGATGGGACAAGCAAGGAAAGACGAAGGCCTTGCAAAGAGGTCTGTGCAACGTGTACTGGTCGGGAGAGTCTGTCCCTCTTTTAATTTTTTTGAAACAGAGTCTCACTGTGTCACCCTGGGTAGAGTGCTATGACATCATCACAGCTCACAGCAACCATAGTCTCTTGGGCTCAAGAGTTCTTGCCTCAGCCTCCCAAATAGCTGGGACTACAGGTACTTGCCACAAAACCCAGCTAGTTTTTCTATTTTAGTAGAGATGGGTCTCACTCCTGCTCAGGTTGGTCTCAAACTCCTGAGCTCAAGCAATCCACCCACATCAGCCTCTCAGAGTGCTAGGATTACAGGCACTATACCCCAGTATCTGATGATGGCAAGTACTCAGTGCTTTAATATTAGCTTTTGTTAATAAAACAACATTTACTTATACCCTAATATGCCCACATTTTCTTCAAAGAAAATAAGATGCTGATGTAACCAAAGCTGGGGTTATAAGCCCAAGCCTGGAGCCTTGTGCCTTTTGATTAGACAAGTCATATAAAGGGAAGGTCACCAAGTCCAAGTCAAGGACTCTGGCCAGAGGCCCTAAAAATTCCACCCCTAGAATAAAGAAAACATACTGTAGGTAGTATAAAACAACAGGCAAGATCTGGGTCAAAGCAAGTATGAGTTTGAAAAACTCCATCACTGCTGCTATCTTAGACAAATTATTCAATGTCTCTGAACCTTAGTTTCTCTATTTGAAAATAAAAGTAACAGTGGCCATTCTATAGGGTTACTCTGAGAATTAGGAATATTTAAAAGCTACCCAGAAGAACAAAAATCATTTTACCACAAAGACATTTGCACCAGAATGCTTACCATAGCTCAGTTCACAATTGCCAAGTAGTGGAAGCAATCCAAATGCCCATCAACCCATGAACAGATTAACAAACTGTGGCATATGTATACCGTGGAGTACTATTCAGCCATAAGAAGAGGTGGAGACTTTACATCTTTTATATAAATAAACAACTACATGCCCCCACACAAATGATAAAAAATATAGTCTACACAAGAGGCAGGGAAGAGGTGGGAGAGGGGAAGGGGAAGGAGAGAGGGCGATTGGTGGGATCTCACGTAATGTGCACAGTGTAAGGGTGTTTAACACACTCCCTGGGTGAAGGGCTCAACTACGACTTGAACTTTGCCTTAGAATTGAAAACAATGTAACCTAAAAATTTATACCCTCATATTAATTTGAAATAAATAAAAAGTAAAAAATAAAAGCACATAATACACAGTAGTACTCAATAAAGTCCTGCTCTATTCTCTTACCAATAACTGGATGTTTATGTGTACATAAGTTTATGTATTAGAAACTAAAAGATCATTCAAAAGAGAACTATTCTTTAGGGTTACATTATCCTCAGTCTTGACTTTCAGTATCTTATAAATTTCCCACAGCTTAAAAATCTAAGCCTCTCCATTTGTTCCTTTAACAACAGTCTGAACCCAATGCCATTTTGATGACAGGAGGATGTGGGAAGGTTGGGGGTGGGAGAGGAAAATACAGACAGGTGGAGAATACATTTAAAAATGAATGACTTTTGAATCCTTATTACAACCAACCAACCAATCACCAATGACATTGATCAAAGGAAAAAAGTACACATTCAAATACAGGACACCAACCACCATGTTCACCTACACAGCCCACCAGGAATTGAGACCCTTATTTGCAGCATATGAACAAAGTACAATCTTAAGTAAACGGTATTAGGATAAACATAGCTAGCTGCTGTAACAACCCGAAAATCTTAGTGACATGATACATGTACAGTAATAATTTGTTTCTTCTTCTTCTTCTTTTTTTTTTTTTTGAGACAGAGCCTCAAGCTGTCACCCTGGAGAGAGTGCCGTGGCATCACAGCTCACAGCAACCTCCAATTCCTGGGCTCAAGCAAATCTTCTGCCTCTGCCTCCCAAGTAGCTGGGACTACAGGTGCCCGCCACAACACCTGCCCATTTTTTGGTTGCAACCATCATTGTTGTTTGGCGGGCCCAGGCTGGATTCGAACCCGCCAGCTCAGGTGTATGTGGCTGGTGCCTTAGCCTGTTGAACCACAGGCCCAGAGCCTAATAATTTGTTTCTTACAAGACAGGATTATAATTTCAGAAGACAGGAGCCAAGACTGGGACTTCTTGCCTCTTGTGACTCTACCCTCTTTGAAATCCTCAGAATCTCCTCCAATCCACTGGTGAAGATGTTAGATGTTTATGGAACAGGGCTGGAAGCGCCCACATCAACTCCACTCTGAAGTCCGCGCACTTGCCTCCTCACCTACCCCCTGACAGTGAGGCAGGCTGGAAAGGATAGTCCAGCCATGGACCAACAAGAAGAAAAGGACACAAATATTGGAGAGCCTTGTCAGGCCCTTCAATATTTTCTTGAAGCAAATATTCAATTCTGAGGATTTATTCCCAAGGATTTGCAAACTATTTATTTCTCAGACTTTTTACTGATTTCAGGAGCTTTGGCTAATCAAGTCCTAGTGTCACTATAAATGGCATCTAGCTCTTCCTAACTACTCTGGGTTCACTGTGCTTGTCAGAAGTCACCTCGGCCATATTACTTGGGATACAAGCCAGGCCAGGACACTGTCTGAATCAGCCACCGGGCAAGATTCCAAGACTGTGAGGCTGCCTGGCCTGAAGCCTTCACAGCTCCTGCTGGGGAACACAGGCCCCTGTGCCCTCGGGATCACCTCTTCCTCAGCCTGGCGGCTCAGTCCCACCTGGAACAGCCCTGTCCTCTTCTCAGTGAGGCAAGATAATAAGGACAGCCAAGGAAGACGCCTCTTGGAGGGAACTCAACAGTGCGCGGACAATTAGGATAACAGCTGAGGCATCAGGAAGAACTAGCCCGAAGAGTGACTGCATCTGATGGAAACGGAGGGACTGCGCTCAGTTTTGCGACAGTCAGTCTTTAGGGCCAGTTCTTCCTGATGCTAAATGTAGGGAAAACCCAGAAGCCCCACTGGAAGCTTTGCAGAGGGTAGGTTGTGGCGTCCCTCCGGTTTCATCAGATGCTCTTCCCGGTGGTGGGGAAGGCAGGCTACGGGGCTGGTCCAGCGACTCACACCCTGCCACTCGCTCCCTGCAGACTGACCTCACGTCTTGGTGATCCTTGCCCCTGCTCCCCGGATACCTGGAGGGCAGGGAAAATACATGGTCGTCTCTCCTGGAACTGTAAATCGCCTACCCCTTGGGAGAGTGGAAGGAGTAGGGGGTGGAGAACGTGTTTTGTCTCTCACAACCCCCTTGGGGCGCTTTATGTAAATGTCCCTGATTATAAAGTGATGAGAAGGGAAGGAATGGCTCGCAGCCAGACAGGTCTTCGTCTTCACAAAGCCGGGGACACCCCCCCCACACACACACACAGACAACTCCAGAGGCCGCAACCCCTCGCACCCCGAGGGGCACTGGGGCGGGGACCACGCCCACAAGCCCCATCCTCAGGAAGTTCAGGCCCCAGCGCACCCCAAGTCCAACAGGCAGGCCCAAGGCCAGCCCATCACTTTGAGGTCAGGACAAAACAGATTTCATTTTCTGTTTTGCTTTTCTTATGTATGACTCCTATAGCCCGGTCACACTGTCCCCATCAGCCCCGTGTGCAGTGACAGGGTAAATGCTTCGCCGAGACAGTGTTAGGATCTCAATTGAACCGGCTCCATCACTTAGTACCTAATGCAGCGCTCCGTGCAGACAGATGCTTAGAAATTACTTTTAAATGAGCATTTTACAGATGACCTCTCTTCTAAGTCAGGTTGAAATACAGACAACAATGATAATGGCAAATATGCAGTAACCTTGTTATAGCACTATTTTTTCTACTGAGGCTCCATCCCGGATCCTTTCCAAAGGAATCTGGTTATTCAAATACCCGAAAGATGCTTTAATGGCAGCTGAGTGTATCACATTTTTGGAGAACCGGATGCCTCATTGCGTAGCCCTCAGGAATTGTGAAGACCAGAGAGGCAGTGAGGGAAGGAGAGGGGAGGCAGGTCACCAAAGAGGGACAGGGGAGACAGTCCTATTTCCCCAGCTCATTTGAGCGGGTCCCCCAGATTTCCAGTAGTGATGGTGATAATGGGACTAAAGCACCTCCTTTTATTCTGGCAGATGAATTGAATGACTCTGTACAGCAGGCACTCTGCTATGCAACAGGGATACAGTAGTGGAAAAGGCCAGCGTGAACTTGCCAGCTTGGAGTTCCTAGCCCAGCAGGGGAAGGAGATGAACAGGAACCCCAGCCTAGTGTGAGTAAGGGAAAAAGGATCTCAACTGCCTCACTTTACATCCTCTGGGCCTAACTAGTGTCCTGGAGCTTTCCACAGGTAGGCCCTGAAAGCCGCTCAGAGCGTCTTTCATCCCTGTCCTAGAGATTCTCAACAACCACTGTGTGGGATGCCATCAGGACCCACTGGTCATCCTCACAGGTGTGATCTGAAAGAGCAATACCCCTGGGAAGCAGGAGCCAAGCTTGCTTCCCCTTTAAGTCCCATGGGCAGACAATTATGAGATACACCTATATGGCTTGTTACGAGTTGAGTTGTGTTCCTCTAAAAGACTTTGAAGTCCTAGCCTCCAGCCCTTATGAATTTGACCTTTCACGGAAATAGGATTTTTGCAGATGACCAAGTTAAGATGAGGTCATTAGGTTGGGCCCAAATTCAATATAACTGCTATCCTTTAAAAAAGGGAAAAGTTAAAGACAGACATGCACACAGGCAGGACACGATTCCAGATGAAGGCGGAGATCAGAGTGATGTGTCTACAAGCCGAGGAACTTCACACATGGCCAGCAAACCAGCAGGGAAGCTGGGCAAGAGGTAGGAAGCCCTCCTAGCCCAGAAGGAACCAAACTGGCCCACACTTGATCTTGTACTTCCACAACTGTGAAACAATTAATTTCTGTTGTTATATCCACCTGCTTTGTGGTTGTAGGACAAGAGAAAACTGGCACACACCTCTCAGAATGTACCAGTTACACAGTGCGGCTGTGTCCCACACTGAATACCAGCTGGTAACCCATGTGAGACGGGGCCTCTGTGTCCCACACTGAGTACCAGCCGGTAATCCATGTGAGACAGGGCCTGTGTGTCCCACAGTGAGGACCGGCCGGTGACCTATGTGAGGTGAGGCCTCTGTGTCCTATAGTGAGGACCAACTGGTGACCCATGTGAGATGGGGCCTCTGTGTCCCACAGCGAGGACTGGTTGGTAACACAGTGAGAGGGGCCTGTGTGTCCCATAGTGAGGACCAATCAGTGTTGCTCATGTTGGCTTCCCATCAGTCCCTGCTTCAGTTTTGCCAGAAACCTCATAGTTCCTTCGATATAGATTAAGTCCACTAAATAAAGCCCCTGCACCATGCACTTGTCGTAGACTCTGCTTTTTAATGGAAAAACCCAGGAAAAGGCACTCCATCCTTGGAAGACATTCATCAGTCTAGAATGACTATATAGAGAAGAACCTTGAACTATTACATGAGTGAGAATTAAACTGATACAGTATCTGGGTGCTTGCTGGGGGGATTTACCTGTTAGTTACAGCAGCCTGGCCTGCTCTGCTCTGAGTAATACGGGATAAGCTTCCTAAGGGCCTGGCTCTGACAGACACTTCCTAAGGGCATGACATGGTAGGGTATTCAGGAGAAATGACAGTGTACTGGGAAAATGTCCCCAGTAACTCTCCACACTGCTTGTTTCCATGTCTTCCCCATGCAGCCATTCTTCACTGCCATTCTTCAGGCAGGGCACAGGGGTGGAGGTGTTTCTCTAGGGTCCTAGAGAATCCCACCACCCATCCCTCATTTCCTCATCCTACCTCACCCCTACCCATCCATTCCTCCCAGGAAAGAGAGCTACTGGTTTCATAAAGGTACATTTGCATAAGTGTTCTAGCTACTTTCTTAAGTGAGTTATTCCAGAAAATAAAATCCTATATATGCTAAATGTTGCTATTAGAAACTTTTTAACATATTACCATAACTCCCATGTTTATACCTTGACTCCTGGACCAGCCTTCAACTCCTTGGTATCACTAAAGAACTTCTTTATGAGGTGGTTCTAGTAACCCACAGCTAGGGAAACCCTTCTCGCCTTGTATGAAGTAGGAACTGAATAAATATTTGATAATTAGTTGTCACATTTACATCTAATATTCTCTAACCCTTCCCTTTTTGTCCAGTATTATTCCAATTGTGGCAATAAAAAAAGCAAAAATTCAGTGTTTTTTGCAGAAAAATTATTTTTACATATTTATAAATGAATGGTTTTAATGCTGCCATTTGAGATCGTCATGGGAGCAGACAGCACTGGGAGAGTCCTTCTACCCTGGCCTTGCTTCTGACCATGTACACAAGCGGCAGCTGCTCCTCACCTCCCAGCCCACCCTGCACACTTTATAATCAGATTGTATCCGTCCATCTGGCACTCCAAGTACTTGGGAAGGGAGCTGGAGAAAACAAAGACAATCTCTTTCCACAAAGCTTCCCACCTGCAGAAGAGCTGTGACAACACTCCCGTTTTTAGGAGTAATGGAATAATCACATCAGGTGCCAGGTCCGGGATATGGCAGGGGAAAGGGCTGGATGGGCCAAAAGTCACACACACACACTCACACACATACACTCTCACACACACATTCACACACACACACACATTCACACACACACTCACTCTCACTCTACCTCTCTGCATGAACACCCTCCAAAATGCACTTGCCGCTGGATGTATTTAAAAATCAGCAAGTGTGTGAGAGATGCTATCATTCCAGAATACTAACCACTACGAACAATTTAACTCTGTGGGTAATTATTTGTTCAGGATTTGTGTGTGCCTGCAAATATTTGGGCAAGGTTTGAATGGCAGAAACCTGGAGGGGTGAGGAGTGATTAAGGGAAACGGGCCTTGCATATCACTACTGGGGCCTGGTGAGGGCTGTCAGTGCTATTTAGAAATGAGCCCTACCTTCCAGCCTCCTAGAAAGCTCCGGGTCTCCCCAGTGACACCAGGAAAGAAAACTAGGCAGAGAGAGTGGTGATTCAGGGGCTGAGAAGACACTGTACAGGGTCCTATGCACAGGAAACTGGGGCAGAGTCTAATTTAATGTAGCTCAACTACAACAAACCAGCCACAGTTTTAAGTTACGAACACCTGGTATCTGCTGAGCCTTCGTGCATCTGTGTGCAGAGAACTCATTTCCCTGTGAGCTGCAAAGGACCATCACTGGCCAGGAACTGTCTCTCATTTGTATTCAAAGGCCAGAGTTGTTTTCCAATTAATGTCACATGTGTCTCAATTTTGATCACTTTTGAGAAGTGATCGTGTGGAATTATACAGCAATGTGGCCAATCTGATCACACAACTTCTGCTTTGAACCTCTTGCCAATAAAAAAAAAAGTAGCCTCAGAATCAACCCATTGGCCTATAATAAAGTTATGAGATATATCAATTAAGGTGTTAAAACACTATCCAATAGAGAGTATTCTTGGCTCATCAGGTGTGCAACAAAATTGATCCACTGGTGTGATATGAGTACTCAGTCAATCTATTTCTACTGAGAAAGGGATTGATATGCCAGTTTTTTTTTTATGGCACCAATCATTAGGCAAATCTTATTGGTTCTGTGATAATCTTTATACATTTAGTAACAGGATTTTCTGTCTCAAAACCATCACTGTGAGACTTTCTTCCCTGTGGATTTGACATTTCCACACTGAGGCCCACGTTTGCTATTCAGGAATCAGGCACAGGGAATACAAAGCAATCCCAGCTTTGAGTGGCAGGCCTAAGAGGCAGAGGCCTTTATTTTTCCAGGAGTATGGAGAGCTCGCACTATGCTGTGAAAGCTCTGGAATCGGGAGGCAAAGTGAACATTCACCGTCAAGCCTGGAACATCATTCCCACTTTCCCCAACACTCTGTTTAAAGCAAAAATAAACAGGTGAACTAAGGTCTGAGGTCTCCCTTAAAACAGGGGGGGCCACCAGATTTCACAGTACTGAGTTAGCCCTAGGAAACAGCTTAGAAGGAAAATACTAAACATATTATGAAAAGTAGCTAGAGCAGCTAAACTGCCATCAGCTAGGAACTAACTTCAAGTCAGGAGGCACCTCCCCACTGATGTCACCAGGTTCCTGGCTCCTGTGCTGGTAAGATGAGGCAGTGCTACGACAGCTCTGCAATCAAAACACAGATGTCTGGCTGCAATTGGCTCTTCCAAGGGCCAGGTTTAACAACCGGAAGCACATTGGGGTCACCTGTGTGTTTTTCTTGGCTACCTTGCCGATTACAGGGTACAGGGCTCCCGGACAGGAAAGCAGGTCAGCTGGGAGCAGAGTGCTCTGTGCGACTGGAATGTAACATAGAAAGACCAGCACAAGCTTGCTCTCCTGGAACCCAGGCATGTACAGGAGGTGACTGAAATGAGATCCTTAAAGGGGAAAGGAGATTCAGAGCTGTTGGGGACGCTCCAGGCTGGGAGAAGTGTCCCAACTAGGAGAAGCCTCTGAAAGGACTGGGCAGGGGGACTGGTGATAGTCTGGAATGATTACAGATAACACTTGGCAGTGACCTTGTCTTGTCCTGCTAAGTGTAAAAACTCACCTTCCCTCTCCGCCCCCACCCTCCCCCAGAGCACTGACTGGGAGCACAGTGGTGCTGTCCTCGGACTCCAGCAGACCCACGGTGTGGGGACACACGTCTAGAAGCAGCTCCCTGAGGGGCTAAGATGCACATACACGCACATGTCCTTATGTTACTATGAACTTTATGGACATAAAAGGTGTATGGAACACAAATGACAATAAAGATCTTCATGGTACTCTGTATTATAAATGTCATATAACTAATTGGTTCTTCTACAATGTGCTCACTGATTTGGCCACAGTCTTCTGACTTGTTGAGGAGTGATTCTAAGACCATCCCTCTTTAAGGCAGTGTTTTTCAACCTTTTTTAATCTCGCAGCACACCTGAAACTCTACTTAAATTTTCACTTAACACTTAAATTATGTTGATAAAAAGAGCAAAAGAAAGAACATATTTAGTGTGCTTTGAACTGCTTTTGAAAATAATTTAACTAATGATCTTTAAAATTTTTCGCAGCTCACCTAAAATCCTCTCACAGCACACCAGGGCGCCAGGGCACAGTGGCTGAAAATCACTGCTCTATGGGCAACATTTGGACAAGGACCAAAACTTCAGGTCACAAGGACTTGACTGGCCAAAAATTATTTCATATATTGTAGTCAAAAGTGGCTCCTACCTCGGCAGCTCTGTGCCTGCATGTGGGGTGTCCAATACATACCCACACACATGCGTAAACACACACACAACCAGCCTGCCATCCAGAACAGCATCACTTTTCTATTTTCAAACCAGAAAATTCCTGAGCCATGATTTTAATAATGGAGGTACCAGAAGAGCCAGCAATTCCACATCTGGGTATATCCTTGAGAGAAATGAAAACGTATGTCCATACAAAAACCGTGTAGTGCCCATCAAATGATAAATGAATAAACAAAATGTGGGATGGCCGTTCAAGAAAATATTGTTTGGCAATAAAAAGAATGAAGCACTGATGTGTGTGACAACGTAGATGAACTTTGAAAACATTATGCCGAGTAAAAGAAGCCAGAGCCAAAAGGTCACATTGTTGTTTAATTCCATGTATTTAAAATCCAGAGATAGAAAATAGATAAGCAGTTGCCTTGGGCTAGGGAAGTGGAAGGGGAAATGGAAAGTAACTAGTAACAGACAGGTGGTTTCTTTGGGGGGTGGCTGCACAACTCTAAACATACTGAAAGCACTGGGATGTGCACTTTAAATGGTGAATTGTGTGCTGTACTAACTAGAGTTCAATAAAGCTGCTTTTTAAAAAGCTCCTGAGCCATAGACAAATGACTGGTTGGGATATTATTTCCCATCTGTGAATATATTTCCACTCTTAATGGTTTGAAGAAGAGGTTGGACTTATTTTCTGAATAGAGTCCCACAGCTACTATGGGTGGTTAGCACAGATGAGACGATTATGCTTATGTATAAAAGGCTGTGGTTCAATCTGTTAGGTGACTCCCTTTGGGTCATACAGCAGGCCTAGCAGTAGAAGGTGGTGCTTAGCATATCTGACTTACAATTCAACTAACCGCAAACTAAAGAGTTCAATTGGCCTACAAGTGAGTCACATGGTGAGGCCAGCAGTTCAAGCAGGTTAGGAACAAGGCCAGGCTGTGAACCCCTGGGAAGGCTGCAGAGCTGAAGAGCGGAAGTGTTGCCTCATAGGAGGCATTAAGGGTGGGTCAGTTCAGGGCTCTGCAGGCAGAATGATATGCCCATCTCACCTACTATGGTATCTATTCAGAAAATATTCACTGAGCATCTATTACATCCTAGCCCAGGGATTCAAAGAATAAACTTCTCACTACCATGGAGCTTTTCAGGGGAGAGAAGCACAGATATCAAACCAAACGATCCTATGAGCAGTTAATTACAATTGTGGTAAAGGCTTCAAGAGAGAAATTAAAAGTGCCAAGAGCACATCGTGGGACTTGGCCTGCTCCAGATTAAAGACAAATGGGAAGGGAAAATCTGATATTTTGCCAGATTCTAATTTAACCATTCAAGTATGTCTTACCTTGCAAAGGCAAACCAAATACCTGTTTCTGGTTTGTTTTTTTCCAGTGAGGATATGTTTATGCTCAGGTTTTCACAGAATAAATTTCTGCAAACATTCCCAACCACTCAAGAAGTTGTGAAAGAGAGTTGACCTATCTCTCTGCCTTTCCATTTGGTCCTTCCCAGAGAAAGGTGACCTGGTCAATAGGCCTGCTAACAGTGGGCATGTCCAAGGCACTAGATGGAGTCTTGGGCCAATCATGCACCTCTTTCTCTCTTAGGCCCCTGGGCTCAGCTGCCCTGGGTTATCCTCAGGCTTCCAGCCTCATTTTGTCAAGCGCAGCTAGAGAGTGCCCACCTGCTGTGCCAAGCCTGCCCTCTACTCACTGTGTTCCAGTTTCTCCATCTGTGCCTGGGTGAGTGTTCCAATTATCTATTGCTGAGTAACAAGCTATGCCAAAGCTTAGTTGCTTAAAACAACAATTATTTTATAATACATAATAAGAGTTTTTCATGAGTTTTATCATGAGTTTTCAGGTCAAGAATTTAGGGTGAGCTCCACTTGGCAATTTTCTGCTCTACATAGTGCTGACTGGAGTTACTTTGTGGTGCCCAGCTAGTCACTGGGCAGGTTGGGAAGTTCTAGACAGCTTCATTCACAGGCCTGCACCATGGTGGGGGTGGGAGGAAGGCTGAGCTCAGCTGGGTGCCTCTTCCACTCCGTGGAGCTTCAGGGCTCACTATGTGGTTTCTCACATGCCCATCAGGACTCTAAGAGTGAGTGCTCCAAAAGGCCAGAAAAAATAAGCAGCTGGGAAACTGGCCCTGTGTCACTTCTGTCCATATTCTATTGGTCCTAGCAGTCAAAGGTCCCACCCCAGTTTAAGAGTAGAGGCTATAGGTCCTCCTCCCACTAGAAGGACAGTCAGAGGCTTGTACCCATCTCTGTTTACCACAATGGGTAGATCTGATTTTGAGATGAAGAGGAGACACAAAAAGCTCCATTGGGCCTTAAGCCTAAATAGTTACTGAAAAGCTTTTACTTTTGTAAATAAAGGTGCCCCGGGGACCCCCACTTGTCTCAGTTCTTTGTGTTTATATTCTATAGGACAGAACCCTGGAGAGTAAGTAGGACAACTACCCCCTAGACCTAAGATTGTCTAGATTTCTAGAAGCCAGGAATCCTAAGAAACCAGGGCAGGCTAATTGCATGAGGTCCTCAGAGTACACTTTCAATTTCTTCTAAATTCTTTTCTGCTGCTAGCACAAAGCTCAGACTTGGTGTGTTCAGCAGTTGCTACCCTGTAACCTGTGGGATACACTGGAACTAGGAGTGATACCAAATAATGCTTCTGGAATCCTTCCCAGGCTCTTAAATTTGAAAGGGGCCTGGTGGAACCTGGAGGGGTGATTCTTGGGATCTAACAGCTGTGGCCTCTCTGCTTTGCTTAGCAACTTGCACCACCTTTTCTGGAGCAAATGACCTCACAGTCAGCCTGGTGCACAGGCCCTGGGGATGCGGTGCCATCTGAATCACAGATGGCTCTTGAGCAGCAGAGCCCTGCACTGGCACAGGGAGACCTGAAACCAAGACGTGTGTGAGTGTTTATCAAGCCTGTGCCCAGTCTGCATTGAAGCCTGGAGCCCTTGTCCCCCAGTGTGCATGGCAGCATGGCTGTGAAGTGTGGGTGTACGATGCACAGAGGAGGAGGTCTGCCTGGCCAAGGCAAGGGGAGCAACCAGGAGGTCAGTACAGAAGGTCTCAGAGGTGGGGAAACTGCTACCTTAAGGAAACTTGTGACCTTCCTGGCCCTCAAGTGCAGCTGAATCAGAATTTTACATAATAAATCCTTTTATTCAAAGGGGCACAGCAGAGGAAGATGACTCTTCGCTTGCCTCCTTTGATGCTTAAAAGAGGGCAATCTAGAAACCAGAGTGCCATATTCTTGCCCCAGGAGGGAGTCTTATTTCCCATCCCAAACCCAAGTGAATAATGCCATCAGCAACAGCAATGGTAAAAACAACCACTGTTCTACGTGTTTACATAAATAAATTCACTTAATATCCAAAGCAGTTCTCGGAAGTAGGACTTACTATTAACTGCATCTTATAAGTATAAAATCTAAGGCACATAGCAATTGAGTCATTTTGCGCAGATCTCCCAGGAAGTAAGTGGTGTGGAATGATAGAACATCCAGCACCCATGCCCTTAATCATGCTGCCTCAATAACATAGCTGTGCTCTACGTGTCTACCAAAGCAGGAAAGTGGTGTGTGAGACCTTGAATTCTGGTTGCTCAGCTTCCCCAGTGTGTTAGTTTGTGAGGGCTGCTGCAACATATTGCCACAAACTCAGTCGCTTATTCTTTACCACTATTCAAGAATAACAGAAATGTATTCTCCCACAGTTTTGAAGGATACAAGTCCAAAATGAAAGCATCAGCAGAGACGCTGTCTCTGAGGCTCGAGGAGGACCCTCCTTACCTTCTCCCAGCTTCTGGTGGTTGCTGGCAACCTTGGACTTTCTTAGCTTACAGATCCATCACTTCAATCTCTGCTTCCACCTTCACACAACCATCTTCCCTTTATGTCTATATCCTTAGTGTTTCTGTGTCTCTTTTCTTCTTCTTGCTTTGTTGTCGTTGTTGTTGTTGTTTCTGAGACAGAGTCTCACTGTGTCACCCTGGGTAGAGTGCCATGGAATTACCATAGCTCACAGCAACCTCAAACTCTTGGGCTCAATCCCTCTTGCCTCAGCCTCCCAAATGACTGGGCTACAGGTACCCACCACAATACCTGGCTAGTTTTTCTATTTTTAGTAGAGATAAGAGTCTTGCTTTTACTTAGGTTGGTCTCAAAACTCCTGAGCTCAGGTGACCCACCTGCCTCGGCCTCCCAAAGTGCCAGGATTACAGGTGGTGAGCACCCCCCATGCCTAGGCCCTCTTCCTATTCTTATAAGGAAAACAGTCATCTAGATTTACAGACCACTCTGCTCTAGAATGACCACATCTTAACTGTTACATCTGTGATGACACTATTTCCAAGTTAGGTCACACTCTGAGATTCGAGATTGGCATAAAATTTGGGGGGACACAATCATGCCAATATATTTAGAAACAAAAATGGGGTCCTCCCACTGTAAAAAAGCAGAGAAAATCTTGATTTGGACCCATCAATGCTACTTTCCCTCAGTAGAGTATTCTGTTCACCCAGGTTAGCTTTCTCTACTGTTTAGAACTCATCTTTCACTTCATCATTGCTCACAACTCAAGCATTATTAGCTCACTTGTCACTGTGCTTGTTAAGGAGCCTGCACTTCCTGTTGGTGGGGCAGGATTCCACGTTTTCTGCCTCTCATGACAGCTTGCACAGCCTGTCTCCACGTAGGTCTCAGAACGGTCTCTAGAAAGCACAATCTGAAGGCATCATTTTCCAAATGCTAAAGTCTTTCCCAAACCCCACCCCTCCCAGGAGCTCCGCCTGGCATACAGTCTCCCTGGCAATGTGGAATAGCCCTGTGCTTATAAGCATGAGCTCTGGAGTCAGACCGCTTTGGCTCAAAATCCTGGCTGCCATGTGTAAGCTGAGATAATATGGGTAAAGCACTTAAGCAGTGTCTGGCACATAAGAAGTGTCTGCTAAATGTTGCCAATTATTATCATCACTGCTTTCCAGCCTGGGTTCCTGATCCATATTAGCCTCCTGCTACCACCCAACACTATGAAATTTTTCAAACTCACATTATTCTGTTTTCTAAAATTCCTTTTCTTCTGTCCCCACTGGAAAGTTCCAATTTATCTTTTATAGCTAGCTCAAACCATCTTCTTGGTGATGCTACTTCCCCCTCTTTTGCACTTCCACAGACCCTGAGCTTTCAATCCTTTATCTTTGTATCACCTGCCCCTCTCATCCTCAAAAGTGTCTAGCAGAGCCCGCGACACGTGGATAAGCTGTCAAAAACTATGTTTTAAATGAATGTATAAAATGCTGAATTTCCTTCACCCTTTCTCATCTACTTACCCCCACAGACTCACCATTGACCTTCAGTTCTGCTACTGACCCACAGCCCCTCCAGGCTAATTTATAAATAGGAAGTGATATCTGCATACAAATATGTCCCAAAGGCCAGGAATGCTCTGAAGACAAGGTCAGACACATTTATTTTTTGCATCTTCTGAAATATCTGATTTCTACCTATTTTAGCTTCAATACCTAAAACTCAGGTTTCTTTCTCAAGGTCAGTGAATGCTTTGCTCACCTTTTAACATTCTTCATGGAAAGTTTCTCTTCTTAGGCTGGAAGCCCTCCTCCAAGATAACTCCCACCTGGTTCCAAAGCACACCATTTGAAATGATTACACATGCCGGAAGAATCCAAATGCTTTTTTTATTGGCCCATTCAACATAGAGTCTAACAAGCAGACAGATTTGGACCCTCTCCTCAGGGCTCTCTAGTGTGGAGTGAGGAAGAAACCATCATGTGAGCAGTTACAAGTTTTATTAGAGTTCTTTACTTTCTCTCCTTGGATCCAGAGACAGAGTGGCAGACATGTCTTATGGAGTTATGAACATGCAAGGGATATGTCACCAGTTTGGGGGGTGACATGAGAGGCCCTATGAGGAAGTGATGTTTACTCAAAGATCTTGAAGGATGAGTAGAAGTTATCCAGGAGAAGAGCAAGGAAAAGAGTGCTCTAAGCAGAGAGAACAGCAGGTGCAAAGGCCCTGAGGTAAAAGAGAAGTTCTTTATAGTGAACAGTCAATGTAGCCCCTAGAGAGCAGCAAGGCAACCTCTTTACTGACCTGGGGTCCTTTTGTAATAGCAACTTAGCTCCTGCTTATGTGTGATACCCTCCCTCCCTTCTGCCCAATTTCTCTAACCCAGGAACTCCTGCTTGTTCCCCATGCATTCATCCAATGTTCTTTCACACATGAACCAAAAAAGGTCACAATTCTCTGTGATTTTCACAAATAGTCACCAGGCAATTTAATGTCTTTTGTTCCCCCTTTTAAAAGAAACAAAAACATTATAAATACCGGAGAAAAGACATAAAATGCAGACAGGCAAGAAGAGGGCCAGGAAGATAATCCATAATTTCATTAAAATATGCATTTATTTATTTGATGGCTCATTCTGTATTATTATATTTCTGACTTCTTTTAATGCAACAATATTGTGAACATCTTTTCATATCAAGAAATATAGTTTTACAGCAGAATTTTTAATGGATGCATAGCATTCCATTGAGTACCCTAATCTACTCATCCATTCTCCAACTTTCAGATATTTATGTCATTTTCAGTTTGGTTTTTTATTAAAAACAAGACTGAGGTGGTGCCTGTGGCTCAGTGAGTAGGGCGCTGGCCCCATATACCGAGGATGGCAAACCCACCCTGGCCAAACTGCAACAACAAAAAAAATAGCAGGGCGTGTGGTAGGTGCCCATAGTCCCAGCTACTCAGGAGGCTGAGGCCGGAGAATCACCTAAGCCTAGGAGGTGTAGGTTGCTGTGAACTATGTCGCTATAGCATTCTACCAAGGGCAACAAAGTGAGACAAAGTCTCATTAAAAAAAAGAGAGAAAGGTTGAAATACAGATCCTTCCATATCTTTTATTATTTCTTTACCATAAATTGCTGAAAGTAGAAATACTGAGCAAAAGAGACATAATTCATAGCTTTTGATACATACTACCCACTTGTCCTTGAGAAATTATAAACCAATTTACAGCAGGCTGGTTTTCTAATTATTGCTGTACTGTACTGTGCATTTGGGGAAAAATACTCAGGCCTCACATGCTCCTCACTGGACCTGGAGCCTTAACATGTCCTTGGGTAGGAGCTGAGCCTCTTTCCTCCCAGGGTCCCAGGCAGCAGTCCACGAATGTCACTGGATGTCCAATACAGAATAAAGACTTGTAAGGCGAGAAAATCCCATAACTTCTTCCTTTTTTAAAAGGCAGCTTAACCCTCTCTAAACAGGCAATTTCCATTTTCTGAGAACTCAATAACCCTATCCAATGTAGAGAAAAAAATCAAACCAAAATATAAACTTCTTATGAGACTCCTCTTCGATCTCTGCAAAGTTTTAAAGGCAGAGCAGAAGAAAAATCTTACACTGCTTCAATGACTTACCCCCGCAGCAGACCCGATCCCATGAAGGTTATGTCAAACAGTTGGATGAAAATATTTCAGATTTCGGTGCAATCATGGGGTGATTTTGGTTCATGTGTATAGAAGCAACTCTGTCATCCAGGTTAACACGGGAGCTCCCCTCACTGATAACCTTTGTTGGCTTTTTTCTTTATTTCCAAAGTTGCTCACACAGTCACAAAGTTGGGCTAACACAGCTCTATCCAGCACCCTGTAATGCTGATGGCACTCCTCACTCGGACACAGTAGGGAAGATGTTTTGTGCTTGCATTTGTTCTTTGAACAACTTAAGCTGCAATCATTCTGAAACCCACGGATCATAGTTTTGAATATTAAGCTTATTCTTGGAATCTTCCCATCTTTCTTTTCCTAATCCTCTTTTAATGGTGGACCCACAGATTCCCAACATTTCCTTTTAATTCCTTAGGATCCCTGGAAGTCATCCTCAAAGTCTTAAGGTGGCAGTTATTGGGGAAGTGACCAGAGGAAGGGCCCCTGTAGGCTGGCAGTGTGACATAGACGCACCTCAGGGGCCTTATTTTCTTTCTTTCTTTTTATTAAATCATAGCTGTGTACATTAGTGCAATCATGGGGTACAATGTGCTGGCTTCAGATACAATCTGAAATATTTTCATCCAACTGTTCCACATAACCTTCATGGGATTTTCTCTTTTATTGTATGAAAACATTTGTATTCTGCAGTTAGTAGGTTTCACCTGTACCCTTCTAAGATGCACCATAGGTGTGATCCCACCATTTGCCCTCTCTCCACCCACCTTCCCCACCATCCCCTTCCTTGCCCCTTTCCCCATAGTCTTGTGCTATAATTGGGTTATAGGCTTCATATAAAAGCTATAAATTAGCTTCATAATAGGACTGAATACATTGGATACTTTTTCTTCCATTCTTGAGATACTTTGCTAAGAAGAATGTGTTCCAGCTCCATCCATGTAAACATGAAAGAGGTAAAGTCTCCATCTTTCTTTAAGGCTACATAATATTCCATGGTGTACATATACCATAATTTATTAATCCATTTGTGGATTGATGGGCACTTGGGCTTCTTCCATGATTTAGTGATTATGAATTGGGCTGCAATAAACACTCTAGTACAGGTATTTTTGTTATAATGTGATTTTTGGTCTTCTGGGTATATACCAAGTAAAGAAATAATAGGATCAAATGGCAGATCTATTTTCAGATCTCTGAGTATTCTCCAAACGTCTTTCCAAAAGGAACGTATTAGTTTGCATTCCCACCAGCAATGTAGAAGTGTTCCCCTTTCTCCACATCCACGCCAACATCTCTGGTTTGGGGATTTTGTTATGTGGGCTAATCTTAACTGGAGTTAGATGATATCTCAAGGTAATTTTGATTTGCATTTCTCTGATGATTAAGGATAGTGAGCATTTTTTCATGTGCCTGTATACTAGAAGAAAGTGCAGGGAAAACTCTTGAAAGAATTGGCCTGGGCGTATATTTTATGAGGAGTACCCCTCAGGCAATTGAAGCAGTATCAAAAATACACTACTGGGACCTGATGAAACTAAAAAGCTTCTGCATGACCAAGAACACAGTAAGTATAGCAAGCAGACAGACCTCAGAATGGGAGAAAATATTTGCAGGTTACCCCTCCAACAAAGGTTTAATAACCAGAATACACAGAGAGCTCAATGTATTAGCAAGAAAAGAATAAGTGATCCCAT